>PVKB01005523.1:17611-93892 GCA_004027205.1 Ctenodactylus gundi | reverse complement strand
AAAAAAAAAAAAAAAAAAAAAAAAAAAAGCCTCAGCCCAACCTAGGCAACTGAGTCAATGAGACCTCTTCCAAAAAACAAAAAAAAAAAAAAAAAAATTTTTTTTTTCTTCTTCCTTTAACACATATTTAAAAGCTTATTTCCATTAAATGATCCGGCATTGAACATTCTCTACAACTAGTGACACAAGGTTGTCAGTAAGCAGAGAAATGGCAGCTAAATTAACTCCATTTAATTTTCAAGTATAAGGTAATATAAAGATAAAATTATACAATCTGTACATTAAATCAGTGGATCATTTAAAACCCACTCTTGAAACTCCAAATGGCATCCCTCAGCACCACAATCCTAACTGCCATGGTAGACAAGAAGCCAACAAATTGCTACTTGGAAAAATTAGTTAATAAAGTAGAAAATTTTATCACACTTTTGTAACAAGCCAGTAAATAAAAATAACCTTCTCCACAAATGGTACTGGGACAACTACATATCCACAAACAAAAGAATTAAGTTGGGTTCCTTCCCATCCATAAACAAAAATTACCTCAAGCTGGGAAGATTATAAACCTAAATATAAGAGCTAAAACTACAAAATTCTTAAAAGATAAACATAAATATTCATGAGCTGGATTAAGCAAGAACATAAACACCCAAACAAGTTGGACTTTGGGGTGAAGATGTAGCTAAGTGGTAGAATGCTCCCATACCATGTCAGAGGCCCTAGGTATTCAATCCCCAGAACCGAAGACAAATAAGTAAATATTTAAGAATTGCTTAAAAAAATATGAAGAAATTGTGACCCTCACTCTTACGGCTGTCAGAAATGTACACGGTGCAACTACTTTGGGAAACCAAAGAGGTATCATATAACTCAACAATTCTACTATAGGAATACACAAAAAGAAATTAAAATATATGTCTGCATACAGAAAAGCTGCTATGAACATACCTGACATACGAATGTTCACAGCAGCTTTATTTGATAACCAAAAACTAGAAATACTGTCTATCAATTGGACACCAGGGCTGGAATAGTGCAGGAGTACAGAACTTGCCTAGCAGACACAAAGCCCTAGGTTCAATTCCCAGTACTGAAAAAAAAGTAAAATATCCACATAATGACACAATGAATGAATTATTTATACAGCAGTGGTGGTGCATGCCTGTAATTCCAGCACTTTCAGAGGCTAAGGCATGAGGATCACAAATTCAAATCCAGCCTGGGCAACTGAGCAAGGCTCCATCTCAAGAAAAGAATTAAAAAGAGGGCTGGGGATGTAGCTCAATGCCAAAGATCTAGGTTTAAACCCCTATACTGGAAAAGAAAACAATTCAAAAATTCACACTCATACCACGTGATTCTATTTATGTAAAATTTTGGAAAATACAAATTATAATAACAGATGGTAGTTCAGAGATCATATCTGGTTTTCCTACTACGTTGTTTATAATCACATTATCTAGAATACTGGCCCATTTACAAAGGGATGTCTATAATAAGTCTAAAGTTATTCTAGTTATTCGTAATTAAGAATACCATGTGTTGAGGCTGGAGGAATGGCTCAGCGGTTAAAGCACTTGCCTAGCAAGTGTTATGTCAAGTGTTAAGTACCCGAGTTCAATTCCCCAGCACCACATAAGCTGGGTGTGGTGGCGCACACCTGTAATCCCAGCACTTGGGAGGCTGAGGCAGGAGGATTGCTGTGAGTCCAAGGCCAGCCTGGGCTCCACAGTGAGTTCAGGACCAGCCTGGGCTACAGAGCAAGACCCTGTCTCAAAAAAATAAATAAAAAGAATACCATGCGTTGAATGCTCACTATAAGCAAGTTATTTATATAAAATACCTCTGATTTAATTATTACCATCGCTATCAGCCTAGTAAGGAAGATAGTATATATTCTATTTTAGAGAAGACAAAATAAAAAGGATTAATTGCCTAATCAGCAAATTCATAAGTTAAAGCTAGAACTCAAGAACTTGGTTATATAATTATAAAATTTCCATTTTTGTCATGCGTCCTCTAGACACATGCTATCTTTGTCCAATTTCATTATATAGAGCAGTTACAAATACATTTTTGCAATTATCAGACTATTCTATGGTTCTAGAGGAGCCTAGGCTAAAAAAAAAACAGGCATTATCTTGATTAAGAAATACTAGTGCTAGAGCAATAGCTCAGCAGTTAAAGCACTTGCCTAGCAAGCTGACCAACATGGGTTCAATTCCTCAGCACCATATAAGCTGGGTGTAGTGGCACATGACTGTAATTCCAGCACTTGGAAGGCTAAGGCAGGAGGATTGCTGTGAGTTCTAGGCCAGCTTGGGCTACATAGTGAGTTCAGGACCAGCCTGACCTAAGAGAGAGAGAGACTCTGTTCAAAAAAGGAAGGAAGGAAGGTTGGTAGGTAGGAAGGAAGGCTAGCTAAAGTATTAACAAAAATTCCTTATAACAGAGTTGGTTATATTAACAGTACCTTATAAATAATCCACATAACTGTAATGTATCTGAGATGTACATGTGCACACCTGGTCAGAGTAAAAAGAAGTCACTAATTTTTACTTTCCCGATGTCTATAGTAACCAAGATCAATCTTAAATAATTATTAATATAGCTAATTTCTAGATTCCTGGCTTCCCTGATTTTGCCTTTATTCAGACTCAGGCAGTGTTCTACAGATTTTAATTCTCTTTTAATCAAACTAAACTGGAAAACAGACTGATAGTAATCAGTTTTCAGCTATATACACATTAATATAATCATAGTACCATAATTAAGATTTGACTAGTCAGAGAACAAGACTTTGATCTTGGGTAAAAAAAAAAATGTAAGACAGTCATCAGCAAGTGGCGAGAAACTGAGGTTTGGTGGCGAGAAAAAAAGGCCACTTTAACATTAATAACTAATATAGTAGCTCCAAGGTAAATCCATTTAAAATTCCTAGGGAGTCTCTACTTAGTCCCATACTCCACTAGTCAGGATAAGTGGGAAGGCGTGCCCTAAGCATGTTTTCTAGAGACCTTTTTCCATATGCTCAGGCCCTCATCTAAATCCACCTAGGCAGGGCTAGGGTGCAGGGCAAAGGGAGGGCAATGGGAGAGCACTAGAATCACTCCCTGTCACAAAACTAAACAACAAATCCACACGGTCCTGCTTCTCATCCTTAGGATGGGCACTTCTTAGTCTCTATAGTTACTTTCTGAAGTGATTTTCTTGAGTGGAAGAAAACAAAGGAAGAGTCACAGCAAGCAGTAAAAACTGCAGAGAACTAAGAAGTGTCCATGGAAGAATGCTGCAAATGGGATCATCTTCCTTTACATATGTCACTGCAGGAAAACTGCCAAGAACTCTCATTCCTCTAGACGTACTTCCTGCAGATCCTCCAGGCTCTTCCTTTAAACACGTCAGTATTTTCCTCATTCTCCTTGGTTTCAATCCTCTTTTTTGCCTCAAGATTTCTAAATGCATATTTTGTATCAACCAAAATATATGACAATATATTGTGTCTAGTATTTAATAACATATCATTACCCGTATCTCACATACATCCTAAAATCTTACCTAGTATTTCGACATCTAATTTTTAAAAATATGCATAACATTAATAACACAAGTTTTCTTTGCAACTAGTATTATCAAGCCCAGACAGCTAGGAGGCTCTAATAGGACAGTAAATTCAAAACCAGCCTGAACAACATGGCAAGACCCTGTCCTAAAACAAAACAAATGAAGGGCTGGGGGCATAGCTTGGTGGTTTGAGTGCTTGCCTAGCAAGTCAAGTGGAAGGACCTGGGTTTGCTTTCTCAGCTCCAAAAAAAATAAAGTAAAATAAAATTAGCCATATGTGGTGGCACACTCCTGTAATCCTAGCACTCAGAAGGCTGAACTTTAAAAGGATTATTACAATGTCAAGATTTTTTTAATTAGGTAACAAAAAACTTTTAATGGAGAGAGTAAACTGGTTCACTTCTCCCAATCATACCAAGGAAACACAGTTCAGAATCCAGCAGAGTTAAAAATATATTCTGTAGAAATAAAAATCTATTAACTGTAATACATTTTGAGAGTAGATTTTCAACTACACTACTATCTAAGTATCTTTCAGATAAATAAATACATTAAAGGACCTTTCCTGATGAACTCGTAAAGAAAACTAAAAACTATATTTGAGGGTTTTGTACATTTACAGAACTAGATTTTCTAGTACTAACATTTTCACTAGGTTTACTGTATGGTTAAGAGCAGGACAAGAAAAAGAAGATTAAAAAAAGACTTCCCTGAAATAGAAAATAAGCTTAATTAACTAGTATTAATTAAACTTCCATTTTAAAAATCATTTATCTGAATGAACCTTGATAAGTGAAATTGAGTCAAAGTACTACAGTCAGGAGTTTCTTTGGGATTTAAAAGCCACCATTTATTCTTTTGTTTTTTCCCAGCTAAGCCTTTTTATTTTTTAATCACATATTTTACTTTGAAGAAATTACTTTCCAGCCATTAGTGGGAAAAGTTGTTATATATAACATATATATAATATATATGCCTAAAATCCACAATTTATTCAACTACAGATTAACAAATCTCACAGAAAAATAAGTTCTGAAATCAAAACTACTTATAATTACGACTGAATTACTGACAAGTAATAAGCTCACTGAATAAAGTCCACTTACTAAAACCAAGTCAATAATAAGACTGCTCAATGTTCTCAATTATAAAGAATGAACTTCACTTTACCCCCACAATTAAGATGTTATGTTTTTCTATCATTTAGGGGGAACTGAATGACCCACACAAATAACATAACATATAACTTTTTAGTACTATTCCATTTAATTTAATGTAAGAAATCAAAAACTTTCATCCTCAAAATCTGTCACAAAAAATTAGTAAATTTGTCTTGTGAAAATACTGCTCTTACCTTTGAAATCAGACATGGGATAATGATGTTTTCTTACCTTTCAAATAAAAAATTTAAAATCTGAAGAAATGGAAATAGCTGAAATAGAATGCCTGAGAAAAATAATCCAAAAATCTTGATGAAAAACTACAGCAACAATTTTTGCACAATTTCACAAAACATTAATGAGAGGTTACATAATCTCTTGGATTAAAGATTTTAAAAAGAGCTGTAAGAGTCTCTTTCAGTTTTCAATACTGGTTTCTCTGTTCTTACATACATAAAAACAGATTTAAACCAATTTCCACCAAGTTTTTAATAGAAGAAATATAAGGCCAAGAGTAGCACAAAACATACATATTCTTAATTCTTTAAATGAACATTGTAGATTAAACTGAGGTTCTTCAAACAAATACAACATCCAGTTCATCTTTGAGAGAAAAGCAGCAAAAGAAAAGATTCTGTTTCATAATTTGCCATTACGCCTCTATCCCAGTGCAGTTTGCTATGAAGTGTTACCATTATTTCTTCTACAAAAAGCTACAAGACATATTTCCAGTTCCACTAAAAATGTCTTTGTTTTGTGTTAAAGGCCAAGAAAAGCTTAAAATACCTTTATTCTTTAAAAACAAAATATCTTTTCACTTTGATTTTCTTTTTTGAATATTTCTTACTTTATTAGTTGCATATAAACTGTTCTCAAACTTGCTGATTTCAATTTTAGCTATTTACTGTCAATACATCTGTGTATAGTTAAATTTTTCTGTTTTGTTTTAACAGACAATGCTTTACAGTACAGTGGTTTACAAAAAGAAAAAGGGTGAAAGAGCGGGCACAAGTGAAACAAAAGCAGACCACGTCTGAGAAACACCGCTCAATTTCTCTGCCTCAAATTCCCTTAAGTCCTCATGCCAAAGATCCACAATAACCAAAAAGTTCCACAGTCAGAGACGCAACACAATGTATGATAACGACAACACAGGGAAAATAAATCAGAAAATGAAGAAATTTCATGGAATGTATTATCTCAAAAAGAATTACAACAAAAAGATAAATAATAGACTCAATCCCTAGATACCATAGAGTTGCTTTTGCCACAGTGCATGGCTTCAGAGTTTTTGAAACTTTTCTCCTCGTAAGAAATACACTTACATTGTGACCTAATGCATTCATGTATGAGAATTTCCCCAGAATATTCCCTTACCAAATGCACAGCTAGTCTATTCTATCCTACTTCATTTTATTTTCAGTGCTAGTGGTAACATACAAAACTGATTTTATAAATTACAAGTTAATCATAATCCACAGGCTTTAAAATGGGTATGGGATGGGGACAAGGAACCTCTAGCATAGTGCTTGACTAGCATAGAGAAGACCATGGGTTCTATTCCTAGGAAAGCCAGAGAGAGAGAGAGAGAGAGAGAGAGAGAGAGAGAGAGAGAGAGAGAGAAAGAGAGAGAGAGAGAGATCGCACACACATATATACACCCCTTTGTGCAATCTGCCTCTGGGTTCTATTCCTGGGAAAGCCAAAAAGTAAATGAGAGTGAGTGAGATAGTGTGTGTGTGTCTTGTTAGCAGGATGGGCAGGTGTTTTAAGGTTGAAATTAATACTATTTTCATTAAGGCAAGTGGTTTTTAAAGTACGGCCTCTTGACCAAAATAAGCATCACCTGAGAGCAACAAAAATTCTTGGGCTCTACTCAATACCTCCTGAACGAGAAATCCCAGGTGAGGCCAAAATCTGCCGTTTACCAAGCTCTCCAGCTGATTCTCAGCTAAGCTACTAATACTTGAGAACCACAGCATAGAAGAATTCAGGTCTTCAACCCCCAATTTAACAATCCAGTACACAGTGCTGACTAGGTGCCAGTCACCATTCAAAACCCTGTGCAAGTATTAGCCCACACTATACAAATACATATATATATATATAAATACTCTTAAGGAAACACTAGTCGTAACCTTATTATAAGAAAAACGCTGAGAGGTCAAATGGGCCAAGCCAAGTGGTAGAACTACAATTGAAACTTATTTCCAATTTAGCAGTCTATGCCTATCCGTGTCACGAATATCCTCTTTCCGATCAAGTTCCCAATTCTGCTCCTTTAGCCCGGCTCCTCCTCTCCGCCTCTCTCTCGAATTCTCTATCCCGTCAATGTCCTTATTTTCAAGTATTATCGCTGTCATCCTAAAACAAATTTCTAAAGCACTGGAATGCAGGTGTCACTCAACCTTGCCTTTGTGACTTTTTCTCTGATCTTAAATAGCACCTGAGTACTAATTATGAGGCTGAAGTTTCTTCTCTCTGAACACCTTCGAACCTCTTAGTGGCACCGCTATTAATTCCTCGCCTCTACTTTTCTGGCCAGCCTGCACAAGACCCCAACTCTTCGCGGGCAGCGTCGCAGCTCCCTCGACCTATCTGCCATGACTCCGTCCCCACGGGGAAATCACTCCTCCCCTCCCACCGCCGGCCCATTTTGCTTCAGACAACTTCCACTTCCCCCGCAGAACTCACACTCCAAACGGGAGCCACTCCTCGAGGACTTCTTTCCTGGTGCACCAGTGACGGGTGCCAGTCCTGTCTCGGGTCCCAAGCCAGTGGGGAAGAGGAGTCAGGGCACTGCGATTCCTCCCCAAAACCATTAAAGATCGTCCGACCCTCCGAGGACCCGCCGCTCCAGGTCCCCGCGGGGCGGTCTTCCCTCCAGGAGCCACCATTCTCGGACCGGTCTCCCCCTCCCCCCGCTCGGACCCTGGCTGCTCCCTGTCACCTGGGACGCCAGTCACCCTGGCTGGGTCCCTCCTCGGCCGGCTGGGGCCGCTCCCAGGTCCCTCGGGGTTCCCCGCTCTCTAGGTACCAGCCTCTCCAAGCTTCCTGGGTCCCCTTCTCCCTCGCACCCGAGCCGTCCTGGCTCTTCCCAAGCCACCCCGCCCTCGGGCTCGACCAGCCCGGGTGTCGTCCACACCGGCAGCCAGTCAGCGCTTCAGACCCGAGCCACTGGACGTCCCAAGGGACCTCCCGGCCTGACTCGCCCAAGTCCGGCGCCAGTCTACCTTCGCAGCGCTAACTCCGCCACCGGGAGCCGGGCCGTTCTCCCAGCAGCCCGGTCCGCACCAACTCGCCGCCACCTCCGCCCTGGCCCCAGCCCGCGGTCGGGGCCCCTTTCTCGGGGCCTCCGCCTCCAGGGAGCTGAGCTGGAGTTTCCGCACCGCGGCGGCCTCCGGACCTCAGGCCCGCGTTACAACACTCACCTGCCGCTGCCCGAGACCAACTCCGACGTCTCTGCCTCTACCTCGGCCGCCAACAGCCACCAAGCGCCACCACCTCCCCCATGACAACAGGCCCGCCCTATATCATACTTCCGACCTAATCATTGGACAGTGGGGCGGTGTCTCTCTATTCTGATTGGACGAGGGTAGCTGCCCATCATCGCATCTTTACCGCCCCTTTTCCTGGATCGGGTATTCGCCTCCTCCAGGACCTGGAGCGACCTAAGCGAAGCTTTAGTTGTCATTGGTTAGAGGTAGTGCTGTTCGAAGTTATGATAGGCTGATGAAAGTGCTTGTTAAGTTAACTGGCAAGCTATGTGACGGTCAGGTTCGTTCAAGCTTATACAAAGTTTGGTTGCGCAGTAGAAGGCAGAAAAGGGGCAACCGCTGCCAGCTGAGGTTAACTGGAGAAGGTTTAACTCTTTGTTGAGAGGTACGTGCCGTAAATTCTCCACCTCCGACTGCCTTCCTACAAGGTGAAATGTATCCCCGCCAGTTTACTCATAGAAGGAACGCTTGCAAAGCACCAGCATCAAAGATTTTAAGAGATAATTCTAACCCTTTGGGAGAAAGGCACCATGTAAATGAACGTTTTCCCTTCTCTCCTTGAGATCCCAGGGCACCCAATTTCTCGAAATTCTTTGCGGAAGTTTGTATGTTAGAGCGCAAAGCACCGACGTTTATTTCTCAGCAGTTAGGCCACTTCAGTTGCAATTTTAAACATCGTCAATAAACTTAAGTGTCATGTTGAGAGTTCAGTTTCCAGATCTTCTCCTGGCTGGATTGCCCCAACTGACCAGGACAGCAGGCAGTCATCAGCAAGTTTTGAATAAACGGGCCGCATATTACCCTGGTGGTGCTCTGGAGACGAGAATTCTGCTCCCAATCACCTCCCACCCTTGCTTGGTTTTTTTGGTTCGGCAGTTCATAAATAGCCCAAATGACTGCGTGTCAGATTCTTTAAAAGCTTGTCTTTCTCCCCACTACCCCCAAAAAACTCTCCTCTGCCTAGCAGTCTAAATTAGAGCCATTGAATGAATTGCAGGGATTTTTTTTCTCACTTGGCACAATGCACAAGAATAAATGATTGCATTTTTTATTCATTTGGGTACAAATCACAGTAGGCATTTTTGAGAAATCTGGTGTTGCTATAAAAATTCTAGTGCTCCTAGAAATATATTCATCATTAGCTTTTTTTCCTCTCTTTTTTGTTTCCACCCACTTTTCCTGCTCCTAAATAAGAAAATGATGGGGGGTTGGGAGATAGAAAAAAGAAAATGCTGGCCTAATTACTCTCTCGATTTCTAAATCAGATTTAAATATACCTCCCTCACAACTCGACCTTTAATATGCAAACCCATGGGCCGCGAAATATAGACTGAGGGACCTGTGGGGTTGGGATACTGTTAAGAAGCCATTCCCCTCACAAGCACACTTTACGATTGGAAACTGTCTGTGGGACCAAGAATCTGGACTTTGGCAACATGGGACTTTGCCCTTATCTTCTTCCTGCTAATTCTTTGTCCAGTAACTCTTCTGTTTACTAACCTGTCCTTTGCTGAGCTAGCTTCAAGTCATTTAAAACTGTATGTTTGTTATCCAGAAGAGAAAAAAATTTTTTTCTAGCTTACATATTTAGTCAACTTTAAATAAAGTACACACTTCTCTATCACCTACCTAAGAGGAAATGACACATAACAATAAGGTGTCTTTTCCTAGTTATTTTCTGGAACTTTCCTCTCTCTTCTCTCATCCTCACCTTCCAATTTAGAAATAACCTCCCATTCAATCCAATGACTCACAAAAAGCCCTGAAAGGAAAAGCCGGAATAACTTCAGCGATGTCTGAATCATGTAGGAAATCAAGGAAAGATCAGGCCTTGACCATAACAAGATGGAAGTCCAGACGTGAACCCGAGCTAACACCCCATAACAAATGTAGTAACATGCAACTGTGAGGATGCTCAAGTGAGAAGGCAACCTCAGTATGTCCTTTTACACAGCCATTTAGTATATCACTAGCAGCTTTCCTCAGTCTAGGCTTGGCAGTGTGCTGTGCTACCAATTTTAGAGCAAATTAGAAGGCTATTAATGTTCTGGCAGGTAGGAAACAATAACGTCATAAGATGGCCTGGTCATGATTATGGTGCTTTGGGTAATAATGGCCCTTGCACAGCCATAGTGACTAGAAAACACAGGATCAGGCCAGTCTCCCTAAGAGGACTTGTACTCTTGGGGGTAAAAGCTCAGCTAAGTTTAGGATTTCAATGAAATTACTCTCAGAAAACTTGGTGGCAACTTGCCACACAAGCCAGCCACTCATTCTATTTCACATACTTACAAAAAAAAAAAAAAAGGTTTTTGTTCCTACGTGCATATATACCTTATCACTCCCATTCTTTACTAAAATCAGTTAAAGAAGGGAATGTAAAATAAATAGGTAGAACACGGGGAAAACCCTTGTAGGAGGTTAAGGGACATGCTTTGAATCCTAACAGAAGACTTTTGTGTTATCAAAGACTATGCAATACCAGAAAGATTTTTGCTTGAGCTCTACATTTTGATTTTCTGTGCCTCTTCACATCTTCAAGGCTCTGTCTTAGAAAGCAAGACACTGTAGTCTGGTTGTCTGCAGCTCTATGTTGTGTGACTGGCGCTGGAGGTGGTGCAGATGGTATCTGTTTAGAGCCACTTGAGCAAGACCTGGGTGGCAGGTATATTAGGGGTAGAAAAAAAAATCTTTATAAAGCTAATTGAGTAGAAAATGGAAGGCTTGAGGTAATGTTCCAATATCGGAGAAGTGATGCAGTATGCCTTGGGCTTCCGTAGGTACTAATGCTACTACTCATCTGCTCTCTTTTCATATTGTCACTTTTCAAGGAACAAAATCTGAGTCTGTTTTCATACCTGTTTTAAAGTCCAGATGGGAAAATCTCATCAGGAAAAAGCTCTATCTCTTGTGTTTGGAATGCCCCCTTCACCCTCCATTGCCTCAGGGACTCTACACACAATTTCAATTCCAACTGGATTAAAGAAACAAACAACTGTTGGAGAAGAAAGTCATTCAGAAAGCAGACAAGGTCCAGAGCTACCTGCCATTCAGTAGTTGGAGGCAAGCCAAGATGAATACTTGATAAGAGATGGTTTCCTGAGTTAGGGATCTCTGAGGGTGAAGGGATTTGAAAGAAAGGAAGGGAGGAAGAGAGAAAAATGTGGAGAGAAAGAGCAGTAAAGAAGATATGGTGAGAGAAAAGGAGAGACTTTGGTCCCGGAGAGAAAAAGGTAAAGAAAGCCAAAGTAAGAGTCTAGGAGCCCAACTGGAGTACTGAGTAAGCTTAGAATCCTGCCTCCACCTCTCCAACTGTGTACTTTATACTTGGTTGCATAATCACACCAGCAAAGCACAGGCTCCTCAGTGGTTAAAAGGGGAAATGTGCTGGTGCTCTAACCTATGGAACTTTTGTACTGCTGCCACCTGGAAATCCTCCCTGAGTTCAAAGCCTGCTGCTTGGGCAGCAGGGTAAGGCTGACAAGAAGGGACACGTTCATGCAACCATCCAGGGAGCTTATCTTTACCAAGGTGACCACTGGCAAAAGGCTCTGGCTGAACAAAGGGAGACTATCTGGGAGATGTTTTTACCGTTCGGACCTGAGAAGCTTCCAGTACAAGGAAGTCCCAAGCTGCTTTCCACGCTAGAACAAGGCACTGTGGTTTCAAAGTCCGAGACTTTGTTCCATACATGGGAAGAAGAAAAAACAAAATCAATGGAAGGGGCTATTCTCTCAGACAGAAACATTTGGTTTCTAATTCCAGGACTCATGGTTGTTGACTGATTGATTAAGTGATGGAATGATACTGGGGATTGAACCCAGGGCCTTTTCACTCAGCTATATCCCCAGCCCATTTTTTAGTTTTGATTTTGAGTCAGAACCTGGGTAACTTACTAAATTATCCAGGCTGAGCTCAAACTTTTGATCCTCCTGCCCCAACTTCCCAGAGTGAAGGGATCACAGGTATGTGTCAAAATACCCAGCTCCATAGTGATTTTACAATACCACAACATGACTTTTTATTACTAAATGTATTCATCCATTTTTGTCAAGAAAAATATATGCCCTCTCTCCAACTGCCTTGTACATTGTTGATAAAATGGCTCGAGTGTTTGTAAGTAAATGGGCTATTAACTCTTACCTCTGTCCTTGTGCTATTAAAAGGAGCCCTAGTTACTATCACCAAATCTCTGGGTGGACTAGCCATTCTTCTAGCAGGGAGGAGGCAGAGCAAAGTATTTTGCACCATTTAAACTTTTGACCATCCCTGTTTTATATGCACACAAAGAATTTCCTGGAAACATGGCTACTCTCCAAGGACTTCTCAGAGTAGAATGCTTCTAGAATTCCAGTGTCCCTATCACTTGTAACCTCATAAGAAAGAAACTTGAACTTAGACTTTCAAACTTAAGGTGTTCAAAAAAATCTTGGCTCTGCCATTTCCTAACTGTGTGATTTTGGGAAAGTTGATTTATATAAATTTCAGTTTCTTTTATCCACAAAATAGGATGTGTACTGATTATGTTTTGCTACACAACAAATTACCCCATAGCTTAGTGGCCTAAAGTGACAGCATTTATTATCTTAGTTTCTGTGGGTCCTAAAAGTTGCCACAGTTTAGCTGGATCTTCTGACTCTGGGCTACAGTCACGACAAGGCCGCATCCGGACCGAATCAGCATCCCAGCTCGTTCACAAGGTTGTGGGCAGGATTCAGGTCCTTACTGGCTCTAGACTAAGCCTTGGTTCCTCGGAGACTGTTGGCAGGAGTCCTCCTTCAGTGCTGTGTCTCATGGGCCTATTCATAGAGCGTGACACCACACACCAGCTTACTTCATCAGAGCAAGCAAGAGAGAAGGCCAGCTAGAAAAAGGTTCTAGCAAGACAGAAACCACAGTATTTTTTTAAATCCAAAGAATGACATCCCATCACTCTTGTCACATTCCCTGAGAAATAAGCCATTAAGACCAACTTACACTCAAGGAGAAGGGATTATACTGGGATGTAACTACTAGGAGGAGAGTTATCACAACATTATTTGTGAGGCAGGCTACTTTAGCATTGTAATAACATATCAATAGCACCTAGTTGTAGAACTTACTTAAATATTAAATAAGAGAATGTGCTCAATTCAGGATCAGTGTGTGTAACACAATGTATATATATAACTATTACTGCTATTAATGTTATTGTTGAATGTATATAATGGCTGGTTTTCTCTCCTAACTACTAGAAGGAAAATCTTTCATTAGGAGTAAATGAGATAATGTGTAATTCAGGTCCTAACACATAATAAGTGCTCAGTAACAGTTGCTGGTGCTGTTGTTGTTGTTATTATTATTATTATTATTATTATTATTATTATACTGGGCATTGAGCCCAAGGCCTTCACCCTGAGCTACATTCCCATTCCACCTTTAGTTTTGATTTTGAGACAAGGTCTGGCTCAGTCACTAAGTTGTTTAGGCTGGACTTGAACTTGCAATACTCCTTCCTTAGCCTCCCAGAGTGCTGGGATTTTACAGGCTTGTGCCACTCATCCAGGTAAAAAATAAGTTATTGTTAACATTATTGTGGGGTATCTGATTGCCTTGCCGAACTATTGGAAAGGAATGTATGAATTCTGTTAACACTGGTAATTTCTCAAGGTCAGTCTTATTTTGATGAAGTTCCTCCATTGTTCCATGGGTACCCTATACTTGCCAGAGCACAACTCATAGAATATGACCAACAGGCCATGAGCCAGTCTAACTTCCTGCCTACCTTATATCAAGAAGGGTTTGCCCCAAACCTGCAAGGCAGGCTAATTACGGTAGCACCTCCCATTTGCAGAAAAGTGCAAACCTGGCTGTATCCACCTTCCAGAGGGAGGGGTGTGTGCCCAAAGGAACGAGCAGGGACTTGGCTGTAGGATCTTTGTCCCCTTCAAAAGAAGGTGGTCACTAGGTAGTATGTTGAATCAGTCCTTGGCTGGGCATGAGGAACAGGAATCCTCCCCAGTCTCTACAGACAGGATAAGAGCACCCAGGAGGAGGCTTTCACACCTGGGCTGGAAGTAATAAGAACTACAAGGCTGAACAGAGAACAATTTTGTAATTAGAAAGTTAGAAAGGAGTCTTTTTTGCAATAGGGTTGCTAAGAGTGACCCAGCAGGACTGGGTAGAAGCTGACTTCCTTATAGGGAGGAGGATATTGAGGATTGGCCAGTGGCCAGGGAAAATGAGGAACTATAATTAAGGAAACCCCATCATCTTGGCTTTGAGTCATTTCTTGAGACGTATGTTTATTATATAAAAAGACAGGCAGGAGAGTCCTGAAATATAACCCTGCTACTTGAGAGGCTGAGGCGGGAGGAGTACAAACCCAAGGCCAGCCTGGGCAACCTGGCAAGATTCATACCTAAAAATAAAAATGTTAAAGGAGCTGGGGATGTAGCTCAGTGGTACAGCCCTCGCCCAGCATACCAGCTGCTCTGGGGCCAATCCCCAGGACCAAAACCAAAACAAAAACCTGTAGGAACTCATCCCATTATTCAGGCCAGGAGTATCTATTTAAAACCTTCCCTCCTTCCTCCCCCATCCACACTTGCACATGTTCATTCCTTCTCTGTTTCATAGAGAACGGAATTATCCTCACAAGGAAATGTCTCCGAAATCTTTAGGTTGGAACTGTTTCCAGACCCAAAAGTCATCTATTCTATCAGCACCTGCTGTGGTACCACATGGCAGGGCCCAGTAAAATAGCCACAGGTCATGATGGCTTCACACTTCCGCTTCCAAATCAAGTCACCTGTGCAGCTGTGCATTAAAGAAGCCCACTGATTTTCTGAGGCACGCTAACCCTGAGCCCTTCTCTCCTGACATACTCTCAAACATTACCACATTTGTGCAGAGAAAGGCTCAAAGCAGAAGTTGCTGGGAAAGTTCCAAGAGGTAAGGGTATGTACCAATATTAAGTTCCTCTTTCCAGTGGCTCTGGTCTTCTCTCCTTCCAATTTTGTGTTTCCTGTGTTTGAGACAGAGGAGACTTTTCAGCTTCGGTATGTCTTAATAACCAGAGAAGACCTCTGTCTGCCCCTGGCAGGTTGGCTGATTTTAGAAAGGAAAGAAGAGGTTTGGCTACACAATAGGGATATGTATTTATTTATTCAGCCCTTTCCTACACAGCAGCCTGAGCAGTGACCATTTCATTTTGCCTTCAGGAAGTGCATTTAGTGGTAGGCTTCCTTTCCTTTCCTGTTAGTTTCCTGCAAAAGAACATCAGCATCTCTGTCAGGACAGCAGCGGCTGATAAGAAGGATGTTGTCTCTGAAGTGGAGACAGGCAAATACATTTCTTATCACAGACCCAGACTATCCCTAAAAGCAGGGATAACTGATCCTGGTTATAGAAATAACAGAAAAATGCAGTTTTGTGGATACAATAATATTGTCTTTGACCTGAGTAGAATTTGACGCTTTCCTAAATTAGCACCAACATTGTACAGAAGCAGAGTTGAAGGCACTAGAGTTGGCATAGCCTGGTATTTCCATTGGAGGGTTAACATGAAAGGTAGTTGGGGGGGGGGGGTGTTGTTTAACTCTGTATTCCTTGAAATCTTACAAATTACATAAGTTTCCCTCAGTTGGATTCCATTTGCTACCTCCCATTTATCTTACAAATCACTACCTTGGTTACACACGTCCCAGGATAGACTTGTTTATCCATCTTGCAGCACATTAGCGCTGGATAACTATAACATCTTTCCTGCTCATGACTGTTTAGCACAGGGCATGGCCACCAGCAGAGATTCCTAAATATTTAGTGAATAAATGAATCAGGAACTGTTGCTGGGAGCAGACTTGCCCCACCCAACACAATCATTTGTTTTGGGAGTTATAAAAAAAGGCATGTACTAATTATTATAGCATGATCATCAGTGGTTAGAGTAATGAGTAGGTAAAGGCACAGTGGCTGAGTAGGACTAAATAAAGCTCTCCACTAATACATACATGCTGTGCCTGCTGGACTCCTAGGGACAGGGCCATTTCTTTGGAATATTCTATACAGAGTCACTGACTCTGCGAACAGGGAGAGCTTAGTTTTTTTTCGGATCTGAGATTAAAGAACCAGGCCTCTGCTGCTTTTCCTTCAGACACTGAGTTGGTTTTCCTCATCAAGAGTCTAAGCTGAACCATCCCTCCAAAAGTGAAAACAAGTGAACTCTCTCCGGGTCTCAGGGTAGGTGATGGAAGCAAAGACTCATTCTGCTAGTCTCCTCTTCACCCTCTGAGGTTAAGGTTCTTGTCCTTTGCGCTTTCCCTAGAGAAAAAAAAAAAAAAAACAGCCCAAGAGAAAAGATTCATTAATCCCTTCTTCCATCCTTCTCAAGCAAAAGTCTTCCTTTGTACTTCTTCTGCCAAGGGTAGTTGGGGCAAGAAAGTCATGGGCATGGAGAGAGGAACTGGGGTGAAGGATAACAAGACATGAGGATTCCCTGGGGATTCTTCAATAGTTCCCACACACAGGACAGTTGCCAGGACACCAGAGAACCCGAAAATGCAGTCAGTAGGAGGTGATGACAGCGAAGAGGAAGGCAGATTTGATCCACAAGCCCCAATAAAGAGCTCTGCCCTGTGGGAGCACCACAAACTACTTAGGTCTGAGTTAGTGTTTGGCATAGGACCTCAAGTCAAGAGGCCCATACTCTATTTCCAGCTCATCTGCCAATTTATGGGCAGGACCCAAAGCAAAAGATGGACAGAGATGTGGCCTAGTCAGCTGCCTTTGAGTTGGGCAGATGTTTTCAGGATGCTTTGCAATCTCTAAATCATTACTTTGAGCAGAGATCACAGAGGAGCCTGCGCATCTTTGTGGGAATTCCTTATGTGGGAATCAGAGGCTGCAGTATTTTTATCTTGGACAGAAAAGTCCATGGAAACCTGTTTTCTAGTAGTGTCAGTTGAGAGTGGTGTTGATGGTGAATACAACCACAGATCTTACTACCAAAATATAAAAACCAAGCTCCAAAAGTTTTCTGTGCAGACTGATTCCAGTCAGGGCTAATAGGTCCTAGGGTATGATATACAGGCTATGTTCTAATAATATGTTTCTCTCTCTTTCTCTCTCTTTCTCTTTCTCTCTCTCTCTTCCTCCCTCTCTTCCTCCCTCCCTCTCACCTTTACATGTACATAAGACACTTAAATACTTGGGCACTGGCTGGACATGGCAGTATGTGTACTGGTAGTCTCAGCTTCTCAGGAGGTTGACATTGAAGGATCACTTAAGCCTAGGAGCTTGAGGCCAGCTTGGGCAACATAGCAAAACCCCATCTCAAAAACAAACACCAAAGTGAAAGAGGGGAGTAGGGTGGGGGAGGAAGGAGAGAGGGGTGGGTAGGGGGAGGGACAAAAGGAGAATGGGAAAGCCCTTGTCACCTTGACAAGATCCGTATGTGCACAAAATACTCAACTCCATTGTAAACCTTGAATTTTGCACGTATACATATCAATAAAATGTGGGAAAAAAACACCAAAAAAATTCACTTTGACTTGATGAAGGACACAAGGACACATGGAGATTCCAAAATAATGATCCTAATTATGGGTTTCATCTTTAGATACTTAGCCTTAAAAAATTAAACAGAACATAATGTCCTTAAACTACATCCTACTTCTTTTTGTTTGGCAAGTACACGACCCTAGTATACTTCTTCTCTGTTTGTCTCCTTGCACATTTTTCCATAAAGACTTTCACTATACTCGCTCTCTGGCTTCTGTTCCATGAACCATCCAGATTGTCATTCTAAAGGAAACCATGTGTTATCAAGCTCTCGAGTTGCTCTCTAAAATTAACTAGCAGAACAGACTCAGAACAGACCTTTCATCCAAACCTTTGACAAGTTTTCACCTGTCCTGAGTGAACTAAGCAGCAGTCATCCCAGATCCCAATGGTCATAGGACCAATATGATTTTCCTGCCCTTGCACAAAGAAGACAAAGTTGTTAGCTGATGCGGAGTGAATCTCAATAAAGCCAGAGCTGCTTGTAAACCAAGAAAAATATCAAGGATGGTACATGACTCCTAAGGCAAGTTCTCAGGGAGAACTGAGCTAAGTCTCTAGTATCACAAACAGCGTAGGGAAAATCAGCATGGAATCATCTCTCAAATTCCCAAATCCTATGACTTCAGTGTCACAAGGCTGCAGTATAGTTAAGCTTAGCACGTAAAATAAAATACTGAATACTGTTTAATTCTCTAGGTAACAACTGTATTGGAACTCATCTCTAAGAAGGGGATAAAATCAGAATACAAAGAAGATCACAGAAAACCTATAAACTGCAAAATCTCAGATGAGTGAAGCTGTGTGAATCTTGAACTAACCATTTTCTACTCTGGTCCCATGTGAGAATCCCAGGCTTTTCTCCTAGTTCCAGGGATTCCAATCTATAGGATGGAGTAGATCCAGGAATCTGTATTGAATTTGACACAGATACCCCAAGAGACCTTGATTATGACCAGGTTTGGGAGCTACACCTGAGTAACTTTTCTTCAACAGTGAGAGACCATGGTCCGGACCACAGGTATGGTAACCCCAGTTGTCATACTCCTTGGTTGGTGAATGACAACTCAGAGGCAAAAAAAACCTGGTATCTTTGTGACATGGGAACAAACATTAGAACAGCCATTAGGTTCTGTACCCACAGAGCAAATCAAGCAGTATAACAATCTTCTCTTCCCTGGTTCATCATGCTTTCTCCATGATCTGAGAGTCTTTCCCACCACAGAGATGAATCACATGGGCCTATTAGAATAAGGTTCTATTTTTGGAAGGAAATACTCAAAAAAATTTTTTTACCAGGATAAGGGGCAGATTACTTTGTAATTTCCATCGTGGCTCTTTCTGTACAATATTTAACACAGTACTATGCATTAATTTATTCAGCAAATATTTACTGATTAAAAATTAAACACCCTAGGGGTAGGCTGATAATTGTTTCTAAGAATATAAAGAAATAGGTAAATAAGATAGTGATAAAATAGACCAGACTAGGAAGTCTCTATCCTTTATCTACTAGAAGTTCAAGGGCTATTTAGTGTTTTATTTTAGTAGCTAGAGACAATGGAAAAGCCATCTCAGGCAACTATGTAAGAGTCACTGTTTATCCTCTTAGGAGCACAGCGTTCCTCAGAAGATACAGCTAAATTGAGGTCAAGAACAATTGTAAAAGAGAGTGCCCACCTTTCTTCTCAGTGTATCTACAAGTGAAGGACTGAAAAAAAAAAAAAAAGGACTCACAGGAAACAAGAACCATGGGCTTAGTGCATAGCAGTTCTGAATGACCTAAGCAGCAGTCATCCCACATCACAGTCATTGTAGACACAAATACGATTTTTCTGTATTGCGTAGTACCTTGTATGTAGGGAGTATTCCGTGTGATTCAATGAGTGAACAAATTTATCTTGAATTCCAGTTCTGTCACTTACTACATATCTTTTACAAGATGCAGAATCTTTGATTATCACCTTCTTCATAACTGGGACAACATCAGCCCTGTCTACTTGCTATTTGATTAGGAATCATGCATTAAGAGTTATTGGCACTGTGTGCCTGGCGACAAATGGTCATGGTGAGGGTACGTGCTTGTTAGTGAATCTGAGAGGTGACAAGCAGAAGCTCCCAGGAATCAACTTATATGATCAAACTGACACCTAGTGGTACAATTTTAGAACATATAGCCAAAATATAGTTAACTGCTGTCTTGAAACTTAACTAGGGGAGTAACTAGGCACAGAACACCTGCTTTACATGAGTAGTGGTATTTAGTCTTCACCAGTGATTTTCAGCCTAGGCTACATTTCACAAGGGCTCATGAAGCTCTTATTTGTTTAAGTTTCTATTTATTTTTGTGGGCCTTGACTTATGAGGCTTTAAAACCTACTAATGTCTGGATCTCACCGTCAGAGATTCTGGGTTGACTCACAGGAGGTGAGGCTCAGGCTGTGACATTTTTAAAAAAGAATTTTAGTGTGCAGCTAGGTTGACCACCATCACAATAGATACATGACATGGCTATTATTATTTTCATTTTACAAATGATGAAAGTAAAGCTCAGGAGTTGGGGATGCAGATCAGTGGCAGAGCACTTGTTTAGCCTGTTTGATGCCCTCAGTTCAGTCCCTAGCACCGGAAAAAATTTAAAAAGAAGAAAACACAAAACAAAGCCCTTGCAATTCATAAGGATAAGATAGTTTCTAGCAAGTCACATAAAAGGAGGAGGATATTTAAGCTAGTCTACCATTTCCCATTACATAACATTGTCTTATTTTTACAGAGGCTTTTTGGGGTCTGATGTACCCCACTTAGCTTTCACCTGAAAGAAGCTCAACTTGGAGGCATTAGGGGATTAATTGCCTGGTCCTGTGAGCAGAAGCTCTACAAATAACAGGCTAGTGTTAGGGCACTGATTGTCTGGTCCTCTCTCTAGACTCTCTTTTCTAAAACATCAAAGTCCACTGCGCTGTTAGTTGATGGGTAAATCAACAGTGTGAGATTGTTTGACTCTTAAATTGAACATCTACAAGGTAAACTTGAAGCTTTTTTCTTTGTGAAATCATGGATATGGTAAAGACTTAAAGACAGATTAAATATCCATTTATGGGAAAGAGATAATTATACCGGTACCATACGCTTAACCTATTTGGTCAAAGCAACTGAGGTGGTAGGCATTGCAAGTAAAAGAAAGCAAAAGAGCCCAAATCCTACCATCTGAGAAAAACACCTGGATTGTTTTCTGAGTTGGCCTCTCTCACAGGGGTACTCAGAGGACAGATGATCCAGAGAGGTCGGAGAGGCACAGTCTGTTCCAACCCTTCTTGTACAAACTGCTGCTCAGTGCAGACATAGAAACTGAACAAATGGGTCCTCACCAGCCAGTGGAGAAACCTGCAGCCTCTGCTAGCAATGGATAGAGTCCAGGCCACTGCTCACCAATTCTTGGCTCAATTAGTTGCCAGGATGATTTCTCTCAATCTTACAGGAAATGCTTCCTGGATTGGTGCTGAGCAGCATATCGGAGCAGGATGAGGATATTCTGTAACATCCAGCCAAGCTACATTCTAGAAACTTATCTAAAAATCTTCCATTAAGGGTCACAAACTCTCAGCCCCAAGACTGAACTTAGCCCACAGATGTTTTTGGCACAGTATGAGCTACAGTGCTTTTAGTACTGCTCAATCAATTGCCAACATTTAACACTGGAGAGATTTCACATAAAAATCCAGATTTTTGACCGGAGACAGAAGGCAGTGAACCTCATGGTCTTGGTCACTGCTATATCCTCAGAGCCTAGAACAATGCCTATTGATGGACTTTTTTCTTTTTCTTTTCTTTTGCTTTCCTTTTCTTTCTTTCTTTCTTTTTTATTTTTTTGAGATGATGTTTCACATTTGCTCCACTTGCTCCATTGAGCTATGACCCCAGCCCAGTATATCATTCTTTCTGTTTGTTTGATATTTTATTTTTAAAAATGTACTTGGGATACAGGCCTGGTGGTGTAGGCCTGTAATCCCTGCACTGTGGGAGTCCAAGGCAGGAGGATGGCAAGTTCATGCCCAGTTTAGGCAAGTTGTACTTGTGACTTAGTGACTTGGTCAGACCCTGTCTTGAAATCAAAAATGAAAATGGGCTTGGGAGCTGCAGAAACAGCTCAGGAGTTAAAGTGCCTGCCTAGAAAGAACTAAATACCTGAGTTCGATTCCCCAGCACCACATAAATCAGGTGTGGTGGCTCATGCCCATAATCCCAGCACTTGGGAGACTGAGGCAGGGCAACTACTATGTGTCCAAGGCCAGCCTGGGGTCCACAGTGAGTTCAGGACCTGAATTAGAGAGCAAAACCCTGTCTCAAAAGAAAAAAGAAAATGCACTGGGGATGTAGTTCACTGTGAAGGCCTTTGGCTTGATACCCTGTATCAAAACAAAAATACAAAACAAAACAAAAAACACAAAAGGCCAGAAACCGCCCTCTCCCCCCCAAAAAAAATACCAACCTTGGATCTCAGAAAAGTTAGAGTGATCAGTCTGCACATGACCTCTGAAAGGATCTGCAGCTGCCTTCAACCAAACAAGCCTTTTTATCCAACTAAGTAACAGACTCCTCAACGGAAACTGTCTGATACTTCCTGGCATATCAGTGATGACTCCTGGAACATGTATTTGGTACACATAGAGTGACATAAAGATCATCAACAAATGATGGGAGGGTAGGAGGATCAAGTGACAACCAGAAGGTCTTGCAAGGGGGGAGGGAGTAAACTCTAACACAAGTGCCTTCCTCCTGGCTCTTAGCTCACAATTTTCTCTTAGTGTGTTCTGTTGACACAGTTCCTAACGGTTGCTAACTCAGATGGAATGTGTAAGCTGAGAGTAACATGAATCTTGATTGAAAAATGGACAGTTTCTCTAGATCTTGGGGAAAGGTCAGCATTGTGTTTTTCTCATATGCTGGGTGAAACTCAAGCATTTTTTCTTATGGCAGGACAAGGATCAGTCACTTGCCTGGTCCAACAGTGGAGTTAATGAAGGCAGAAGAAAGGGAAAGGATGAAAAGGAGACAATGAAGATACTCTGTGAACAGCCCCCCCCCCAAAAAAAATAAGATACTAGCCATGAAGAACAGGTAGGGAGGGCCCTTTATGAAGGAGTTGTAGCACTTCTAGAGTATTCTGTCATTATAACATTTTGTTAAATGAACAGATTAGCCAAGATGTGAGAATGAACAGGGTGAATGTCAGCTTTGCTATAGTGAAGAAACTAATGAACTACTTTAGAAACAAGAGGAGAGAGGACCTGCAGAGCTCACTCCTCCCGACAGCCCTTTCTCCTGTCTCTCCATCACCTGGAAGGCCCTCCCTCCCCCCTCCACCTCTCTTAGGTCCAGTCAAATTTCCTTCAGACTCCAGCACTCCCTCCCCTGCACTCCTGCAAATCCACTGTGTGCCACACAATTCCCACTAGATTGAGCATATTGTCTTGAAAGGGTCTTGTATTTGTGTCTTAGAAAACTCCTTGTAAACTCCTTGAGGACAAGGGCCATTTCTTCCCCAGAGCTGACGGCCTCAGAGACCTTCTGTATGACCGTGCTGGCTGGCTGGCAGGAGAGTTCAGTTTGGCTCTCTTCTTGCCAGCAATGCAAAGAGTGCACAATAAGGGCCTTTCACTATTAAATGGCAAATTCGAAGATAGAGGGGCTGGGAAAGTCATGGGACAGAATTATTCATCGTCTTGAATGCCTCATGACATCCAGATCCCAGACTTCTCAGGTTAGATGTGAAAGTAGATGAAATGTGTAACATGATAAAAATAGGGGCTACATAACTCAAGGAAAGGGAAGATTTAATGTTACACAATACTTCGATATTCTTCCAAGCTTCCATTTCCCACCTCCACCACACTTCGTTTTGCTAGGAGTCCATAATGGAAAACATTGCTTTTAATATTTCAATGATAGCGGTGCCACCAGAAAGACAGGATGTACTTTGGGGGAAGAAAATGGGAGAGAGGGTCCACACTGCCATTACTTTCATCTATGAATAGTTCTGATGCCTCTTAGGGTGTAAAGAGCAACCAATATTTTGGGGTTGGGTGCATAGCTCAGTGGTTAGGGTGCCTGCCTGGCAAGCACAGGGCTTGGAGTTCTCAGCACTCCATTTAGCTGGTCATGGTTGGTTCAAGTTGGTCATGGTGGAGCAGGCTGGTCATGGTGGTACATGCTGTGCATTTGAAACCGGCTTGGGCTATAGAGCAAGACTTTGTCTCAAAAAAAAAAAAAAAAAAGGTACTTGACACCTTAAAAAGAAAGCTAGATTTATTGAATTCTGGGTATCTCCTTTTCCATGAATGTTTTCTTTTTTGAGTATCATGTGCTTTTCCTGAATTCCATCTCATGATACAGTTTGCAGTTGGTCCACAGTGCCTAAATCTTTTTAGTAAGCACACTGAAGCACATATGAATTATTCACTGGCCTCGGGAAACTGCAGTTACACCCTAGGGATCCAAATGTGTTCACACCCACCGACTCTGTATAAAGGGGAAGTGGCCATGTTACTTTCTTTTGTAATAGTCTTGTGAAATAGCTTCCACATTGTCTAATAGACCCATGCCTTCCACGTTGCCCTGTGGACTGAAGTTAAAGAACTTCCTCTAAAACAAGATTGTAGATTTTCTTAAAAAGTTACCTGAGCTCTTTCATTATTAAGACAAATAGGATTCTAGTTTGGGTTTGAGAAGGCAATCTGTACAACGCTTGAGAAACATACTTAGTCTTACAATGCTTCTGCATCTACTCTAGTAAAATTTAAGGCTCCAACCCCTATTCAGTATATGACTTTTCAGGGGTATAGGAAAATAACCTCTGTCACCTAATGCCATGTCAGTCTCCATCCACCCTCTGCATAAATAGTGCACATTAGAAAACCAAGCTGACCATTACGTAAGTTTTATTTATAAACACACAAGATGATTCATTATCAATCAAGAGACAGAACGGGACCTGGTCCCCAGCTGCCTGTGTCTTGGGACATGAGCAAAATCCAGCCTAAGGATGAGGACTTTTCTTTTCAGCAAGAGAAGCCTTGATGTCGGGAAAAAAATCAGAGTACTTACTGAGGGAGAGACCTGAGTTGTGAGATTCAAAAGGCCCCATGTCCACCCTTTTTTCCCGGGCAGTGCGCAGATCCTTGACAAGGAGTGACTGGCTTCTGTTTTGTGTGTTTAGGTCCAGGACTGGACTTTGTAACCAGGGATCAGGAGCGCGGGGCATCAGGGGCTGCAAAGAAACATTAACATATGAATGCATAATAAGCTGAAATAGGCAGGCACTGTGTGCATTCCTGAAATCTGAACTACACCAAAGGCCAAGGCAGGAGGTTCCCAATTTGAGGCCATCCCAGGCAAATGACTGAAATACTCTCTCAAAATCAAAAGGGATAAGGATGTAGCTCAGGTTGGAGTGTTCGTCTAACGCACGTGAGACCCTAGATTCAATCTTGATTGGTCAGGAAGTGGGGGCAAGTGGCAGCAACTGTATGATACTTGTTTTTTTTTCCCAGTTAAGGTACTGAATCCAGGGAATGCTGAACTACTTATACATCCTCTGTACTATTTATTCACTCTGAGATAAGGTCTCACTGAATTTTTTTAGGCTAGGCTTGAATTTACAATCCTCCTGCCTCATCCTCCACAGCAGCTGGAATTACAAGTGTGTACTGTAACACCAGCAATTCTTCCCCTTATCCCACACACCCCTAAAGGGTTTTTTTTTTAAATTATTTTTACGGTTTGATTTTATTTTCATTTGGGTCACTTTTGCAGCTGTAAGTAAAACCCCTTATTCCTGGGATATGTAGAGGAAATGAATTCATTCCAAGCGAGCCCGCGGCTCTATTTGCACCCCATAACCCAGTGCGTTTATGACCAGAGTTTGGCTTGCATTCAGGTTAAAACATCCTCAGGAGTGTAGGTACTTCTAATATCAATCTCTGTGAAATAATGAAAAAGATAAATCTCTTTGCTCTCAAATTCTCAGCCAGAGGCAAAAATGCAAATGGAAGACAATTTACAAGGTGCAATCAAAAGTATAGTGAATATTTACATTTTAAAAACAAATATACTACATGGCCTTAATTCTTGCTGAACTATGTCTCCCCGCTTTGAACACACTAGTACATCATGAATGCTACCCGTGAGGCAGCTCTGGCAGTCCGCTTTCACGAGTGTCCCAGTTGTGTGCCTCAACACCCTGAATCACCTTGACACATTTCCCTTTCGTGGTCATGTCAGCTTTGGCAAAGAGCCAGAAGTCACATTGTGCCAGATCCAGTGCCTCAGGTAGATGTGGACTCACCATGATGTTCCCACAAGCCTGCCTTTCCGTCAGCTGTAGCATTGACTGAATTTCTGATCACGTTGTGTAAAGATGCTCAAGAGAGTGGACTTCCAAAACTGCTCCAGCAAGCGGTAAGAATGGTGGGTTCCAAGCGCGGGGGAGGATTTCAAGAGGGTCAATGGCAATGTGTTTTGTATTGTAATAAATTTTTAAGTTTAAACATTCACCATATATTTTGATAACATCTCATGGTCTCTAATTTTGTACAATTTATTATTATTATTATTATTATTGTTATTGTTATTATTGGTGGTGGTACTAGGGATAGAGCCCACGGTCTTTGCACTGAGCAATATTCCCAGCCCATTTGTACTTTTGACTTTCTTTTTCTTTTTCTTTTTCATTCTTTCTTTTCTTTTCTTTTTCTTTTTTTTTCTTTTTTGCAGGTTGTGAACAGAACTCTTCATTGGGAATATTATAGAAGGTAAAAGAAGGCGGCTAGGGGAAAGAAGGAGGGTAACACTTCAGTGAGTCAGAATGGGAACTCAGAAATGTGGGTTGCCCAGTACTTTTGATTTTGATAGAGGGTGTTGTTAAATCATTAAGTTACCCAGGCTGGGCTTACCCCTTTGATCCTCCTGCCTCAGTCTCCCAGAGTGCTGGAATTACAAGCCTGCGCTGCAGGGGCCAAATGTCTCTAAATATTAAAATTTTATAAACCGAGTTTACAAACTGTTGGGTAAAATATCCTGTTATCTACCTTGACAAAGAGACCAGGTCTGAACTGGACATACCCTGATTGTTTGCAGTGCCTTAGTAGGCTGGAGAAGTGTAGGAAACTGACCTGAAACCCACCCGTCCTCCTCAGGTGGTCACTCTGGGTCACATGACCGAGTCCTGTTCACATACTCCACAGATAACCGACTAGCAGGCCCCTGCTGGAGTACAAGGCTGCCTGTGCTAGGAAGACAGCTCAGCCTACCCGTGCCTACAAATGGGCAGTAGATGCCAGAGTTCTGTGTGCTCAGAGTGTGTATAATTCTGGGTGTGGGCTCAGGTAGGGAGTGCCCTATGAGGAAAGATGTGGACAGAGGTAGTGGCTGAGTCCTCCAGAGCTCAGGCCCCAGGACAGAGGCCTCTCCTGCTCCAGTTTCACTGGCTAGGTTACTGCCTGCCATGCTAACACGAGGTTGCCTCCCAGGAAATCTACTAGATTCTCATGCTGCTTATTAAAACACTGAGGTGCCATGAAAGTACAGGACCACAGGTTGATGACATGTCCTATGGTGCCGACACTGAAGCATGCTGTGATGAAACAAAAATAAGGCCTCTCTCTTTCATCTTTCCTCTTTCTTTCTTTTCTGCCCCCCGCCCCCCCCCGCCCCCTTCATCTTGCCCAGAGTTTCACACTGAACTAAATTCCCACTATTCTATTTTATTTTTGAGATGAGGTTTCACTAAGTTGTTCAGTTGCCTACACTGGGCTCAAACTTGTGATCCTCCTGCCTCAGCATCCCAGAGAGCTGGGATTAATGGCATGTGCCACCATGTTTGGTCAAAAAATTTTTATGTCCTGTGAATTTGATAGTATTTTTAAATTTTATTTCATTTTTATACTGGAGATTGAACCCAGGCTTCAGGCATGCTAGACAAGCTCTCTATCACTGAAATATAGCCTCTGCCCTTTAAAAGCTAGTACCCAGAGTTCAATGTGCTCCCACTTGCAAATTTGCAGAAGGAACACTATACCTCTTATTTTTTTACTACTTAAAATGGATAAATCAATTACAATGAAACATCTTTTTTGGTGGAAGTGAAACTGGGGATTGAACCTAGGGCTTTCACACTACATTTTTTCATTTTTTATTTTGAGGTGGGTCTCACTAAATTGCTAAGTTTCTCAGGCTATACTCAAACTTAGATACTCTTGCCTCAACCTCCCACAGCACTGGGACTGCAGGAGCCTGCTACCATGGTCTGTCTCTCTTTCTCTCTCTCTCTGTGCTGGAGATTGAGTCCATGACCTCATGCATGCTAGGTGAGCACTCTGCCACTGAGCTACACCACCAGCCCCAAAGACCATCTCTAAAATAATTATTAAAATATTAATTAAGGGCTAAGGTCATGACTCAACAATTAGAGCACTTGCCTAGGAAGCATGAGGCCTGAGGTTCAATCCCCCAGGTGTGGTGGTGCACACCTGTAATCCCAGCACTCAGGAGGCTAAGGCAGGAGGACTGCTGTGAATCCATGGCAAGCCGGGCCTACATAGTGAGTTTGGGACCAACCTGGGCGACAACATGAGACCCTGTCTCAAACAAACAAATAAAACCTTGAAATATATATCAGAGCATGAACCATAATGTATGAAAAATTTAAAAATTCATTTAGAAAGGAAAGAGATCCCAGGAAGAAATGCAGATTGTGACGAGAGAATGTAATTGTACTACAAATATATAAAACAATGTCAATGAAGGGGCATAAAACTTTGAAAACCAGTGAAGTCTGTAAGACTAAAGGCAATGAGAACTGCACACAGCAGTATTAACTCTAGCAATAAAATTTGAGAGAGACACAGACAAGGAGCACCAAAGAATATGGAAGAAAGGAAATGTTTAAAGAGAAAATGCAATAAAAAAATAGATTGGTATTTGAACCATTTGACTGGTATCCTACAAAAACAGTACCAGCTTCCTCATAAAATCTGTGAAACTTCCCCCCATAACTATTATTTTTAATAGTATACTAGTTTGCAAAACATAATTATATTCAACATGGGGACATGGGGAATTGGAATAAAATCTTTAAAAATATGTATGCATGAATTTATGGATGATAAGTTGATAAAATGATAAACCAAATCTGGTAAAATGTTAGCGACTAGTAAAATATGAGTAAATAATTTATAAAAGTTAAAAAATTCTAAAATAACTAAGTATTATAGCTATTGCTTATGTGTAATTTACTCTTGTGCTATAGAAGTTCATTTAATGTAGCAATTCTCTTATGCAGTCTTTGACATTTACCCTAAGAAAACAGATTGATGTAATGACAACCTGAATGTCTTTTGAATGTACAAACATTTATCTTTAGTACTCAGGTAAAGAATTTGAAATTTAACTTCTTTTTTTCTCACATTTTCTAACTTTATGAATTTCATTATTAGAGTTTTTATCTATGTGGACTGGTGGTTGAGGCCATGTTAAAAAAAATCTCAACAGGGGCTGGAGGAATGGCTCAGTGGTTAAAGCGCTTGAGGAAGTGCTAAGCCAAGCGCTAAGTACCCGAGTTCGATTCCCCAGCACCACATAAGCTGGGCGTGGTGGTGCACGCCTGTAATCCCAGCACTTGGGAGGCAGAGACAGGAGGAATGCCGTGAGTCCAAGGCCAGCCTGGGCTCTGAAGTGAATTCAGGACCAGCCTGGACCACAGAGCGAGACCCTGTCCCCCCAAAAAAAAAAAGAAACTAAAAAAAAATATCTCAACAAAGACACAGTAAGATACAGGAGAAAAATAAAGACTTTCAGCAAATGGTCCCAATAAAGGGCTCTGCTGGACCCAGAGAAGAGGTATCAAGATATGGCCACTGCAGCCCATTCTAGGTGGGAAGCTGAGCTAAATAAAGAGTGGTGATTTGAATGGTGAAGTGAGTCAGATGCAAAAGATTAAATATGTTAAATGTCACATTATTTCTCTGATTTGGGAAGCCCAGAATACAGGCATTCTATAGAACCAAATGGTTGTGACAGTGGAAGTTAGGGGGGATGGAGAGAGTGTGACAGGGCCAAAAATGGGAAGAAATTGTAAAGTTGATGTGAAATATATGTGCACAAAATACTCAATTTCATTGTAAACATTATGTATCGCATATATATATTTATAAAAATGGGGGAAAATAAAATTGTTTTCCAAGGGTGGGGGGTTGGGCTAATAAGTTTGACATAAGTACACTGTAATAGAACCATTATGTAAGTGAATGAAGGATGCTTGGAGCTTCTCACTGCTGGTGTGACAATGTTCATATAAGCGGGTGAAGGAAGCCAGAATAGATCAAGTAGTAACATATGGAAATATTTATGCATAAATGTATCACACACACACACACACACACACACACACACACACACATCCACCTGGGTTAGTATACATGCCTAGTTTTCCTTGTCCTGTAAGCTAAGATGGCCCAGAAGCAAGTACATCAAATAGCGGTGAGCACACCCAGCACTCGGATCTTGGCTTTTCTCTCTTTTTTTGGCAGTTGTTGTTTTTCTTGAGGGAAGTCTTGCTATGCTGCTGAGGCTGGCCTTGAACTCCTGGGTTCAAGCAGCTTTTCTGCCTCAGCCTCTCAAATAGCTGGGACCACAGGTGTTTGCCACCATAACTGGCCAGGTCTTGGTTTCTAACACCATCTTCTAGTGAAAGGAGCCAGACTCCCTAGAGAAATGGCTGATTTTAGGACTGGGGCAAAAAAAACATGCAAGAAGAGCCTGGAGAATTCTGCAGTGCTAGAAAATAAGAAAATACTTATAATATCACATGCACAGGCCTGGACACACACACACACACACACACACACACACACACACACACACACACGCAGAGGGGAAGGGACACGGAGCCAACTGAAAGAGCCCCCACTGGCCAAAGCTAGAACAACTTTAGCAACAAAATAATAAAGTAGTATTATATTGTAGTCAAATATATAAAATAAAGATCAAGGAGGAGTGTAGCTCAGCAGTTCGAGTGCTTGCCTGGCAAGTGCAAGGCTTTGGGGTTAATTCCCCAGTACCACATAAACTGGTGTGCTGGTGCATGCCTGCAATCCCAGCACTTTGGAGGCTGAGGCAGGATTGCCTTGTGTTCAAGGCCAGCCTGAGCTACAAAGTGAGTTTACAACCAGGCTGAACTACAGAGCATGATCCTGTCTCCGAAGCCTAGATAAAATCAAATAAATTAAAGATCCATTGCTTAATACTGACACAAATAGGACAGGTGATAATTCCCTTGCAGAATTCCAAAGTTCCCTTGAGGGCTCCCTCTCCTTATGTGGAAGCTACAAGTAATGACTTATTTACAAAAGGCGCAGTATGGAAAGAGGAAAGGGAGGGACTCGGCAGTGAGGAAATCTCCCAAACACTGCCTCAGCTGGACAACCAAGGCCATGGTCAAGAGTGATAAATCACACGGACTCCGAGTACATGTGGTATGACATAATGAGAATGACATACCTCCTGTAATGAGCAGCAGTTTTACCACAAGAGAAACATCAGATAAATTCCATAGAAGGTGTCCTACAAAACATTTGCTGGTCCTAGAGTTCCAGCAACTTGGAAGGCTGAGACAGGAGGATTGATGGAGCCCAGCAGTTCAGGCCAGGCTGGGTAACATAGCAAATATCACTCTCCTTTAAAACTAACCAACAACAGTAACAACAAAAAAAAACTCCAAAGTCTTCAAAAGTAAGTTAAGGAAAGCCTAAAAACTGTCATAGGCAAAAAGCTCAAGAGACTCAACAGATAAGTAAAGCATGATTATCTTACACAGGATTTTACAATAGAAAGAAATTAAGAGAAAGCTAAGGAAATGGAAATTAAACTATGGACCTTAGATAATAACAGTGTATTAAAAGTACTGTGCCAATATAAGGAGAGATAATCAGGCTGGAGTAACTGTGTAATGGTTAAAGTGCTTGTCGAGCAAGCATGTGGCCCTGAATTCCATTCTCCAGCACTACATAAACACAGTGTAGTGACGCGCCTATAATCCCAGCACTCAGAAGGCTAAGGCAACAGAATTGCCATGAGTTCGAGGCCAGCCTGGGCTACATAGTGAGTTTAGGACCAGCTTGGACTACAGAGTAAGACCCTGTCTCAAAAAAAAAAGGGGGGGGGGTGGGGCAAACCAGGATGTAAGGGAACCCTTTGTACCATCTTAAATTTTTCTGTAAATCTAAAACTACTCTGAAAACTGGAGTAATTTTTTAAAAAGGCAATATGATCCAGCTGACTGGTTTGATGCAATTGGCTCTGCTGATCAGTTTATATGGCAAGCAATCTCCACAGTCAGCTAAACCTAGAGTTCCAAGATTCTGACATAAATATTTTTAAAGTGCACTTTAAGCTGGGAATAGTAGCACCGACCTATAATCTCAGCTGAGGCAGAAAGATCTCAAATTTCAGGGTAGTCTGGGAAATTTAGCAAGACCCTGTCTCAAAATAAAAAGGGCTGGGGGTGAAGTTCAGGGGTGCAGTGTGCATCTAGCATATGTTCAATCTCTAGTACCTCAAGAAAAGAAAGTGTGTGCAAAGCACTTTGTCATAAATATATTGGGAAAGATGTAATGAAGTGGCCAAAATGACAATTTTTCCTAAGCTCTCCCACCTACAGTGTTGGGGATTGAACACCAGACCCACGTACACTACACAAGGGCTTTATTACTAAACTACATCTCCAGCCTCTTAAACAAGGTATAGTTGAAAGAAAGATGAACTGATATCACTTAAAGTTGTTGGTGAAATCTTGGTAAAGTGTTCTAATTCCCAGAAACCAAGAAAATGAATAACTCTACTACAGGCCAGACAGTTCTTCTTTGATATTTTTGCTTGCTTCTGTGGTACTGGGGGTTCAGCCCAGAGTTTTTGCACTGAGCTGCATCCCCAGACCTTATTTTTGCTTTTGAGACAGGGTCTCTCTAAGACACTAAACTGTCCAGGCTGGGCTTGAACTTGTGATCCTTCTGCCTCAGCCTCCCAGAATACTGGGATCACAGATGTGCACCATCCCTACCATCATTATTTTCAAAAAATAGTAAAATTGGGCTGGGTTGTAGCTCACAGGTAAAGCTTACATGTACAGGACTCTGGACTGTACAAGACTTTTCTTTGTGAAAGGGTCTTGCTTCGTAGCCCAGGCTGTCTTAAACTCACAGTCCTCAGCCTCCTCAGTGCTGTGATTACAGACCTATAATTCTAACTTTGCTTATAATTTGTTACTATTGAACAATATAATAACTTTATTCCTAGTTGTTATATATATGGAAATGGTTATTAATAGCTTCTTTTGCAGTGAGAACTAAGCAGAACTACAGGAAAATGATGAAATTAAAGATAAGTCAGATTCCAAGGGGCAACTCCCAGCCACAAGGGAAACTAGAGGACAGAGATATCAACAAGACTCTTTAGTTGAGGAAATGACAAGATGTTGGGAAAAGAAAAGGATGAGGTCACAGGAAAGCCTGGGAGGAGGAGATAGTTGTGTAGGATGCGGAGCTGACAAGCTCCAGCCACTCAGAGCTCCGCACGGGGTCATTCAGCTTTGCAGGCAGAGAGGAAGAGTACATTCTCCTTACTCATTGCAGAACGAATCCGTTGTCAACAGAAAACCACTCCTCTGAAAAGCCAGTTTCATTTCTCCATGACAAATGTGACTGGTCCCCTTCTTCTGCATCTCCCCAAAGAATATGACATGAGGCTTCTGCCGGCACATGCAGTCACTATGTCCATCAGTAAGAAGGCCTCCTCTCCTGTTGTCCCTTCTTCCAGATCTTGCAACTTTGTACTGGGGCACAGAATTTGGGAGAGCAATGGTTGGTAGGGTAGCTTTCTGTCACTGACAAAATATCTAAGAAAACGACTTAAAGAAAGGAAAATTTACTTGGCCCGGGGTTTCAGTTCATGATCTCTTGGGCTCATTGCTCGGGCCTCTGGTAAGGCAGAGAGAGGGTCACAGTGAGTAGCATGTGGTAGAACACAGCTGTGCATCTCATGGCAGATGGGAAATGGCTGGGGAAGGGAGACAGGAAGAGGAGAGATAAGGACATACGATGCCCTCCAAGGCCCCTGCCCATGATCTCCTTCCTCCTTCCCATCATCTAATATGCACAGGGAAGGAAGAATCAAATTATCCTTATTTGCAGATAACATGATCCTTTACATAGAGTACCCCAAAAAACTCCACCAGAAGAATCTTGGAACTAATAAATTCAGTCAAGTTGCAGAATTTAAAATCATACAGAAAATCAATAGCATTTTTCTACAGAAATAATGAAAATATAGAGAAAAAGAAAAACAATTCCATTAGCAGTCTTCTCAAAGAAAATTAAATACCTAGGAATTAACAAAGCAAGTGAAGAACCTCTATTCTGAACACTATAATACTCTGAAAAAAGAAATCGAAGAGAATTTTAGAAAACAAAAAGACATCTCCTGTCTTTGGATAGGCAAACCAACATTGTCAAAATGGCCATACTACCTAAACTGATATACAGATTCAATGCAATCCCAATCAAGATACCAACAGAATTTTTCACAGAACTAGAAAAAAATGATCTGAAAATTTACATGGAACCACAAGAGGCCCAGAATACCCAAAACAATTCTAAGCAACAAAACAAAAGCAGGAGGCATCGTGATATCAGGTATCAAATTATATTACAAAAAGCAAGTGATATAAATCACACAGTATTGGCACAAAAACAGACAGGTAGATCAATGAAGCAGAACTGAGAATGCAGAAATATCCCTGAACACTTTCAGCAATAAGATCTCTGACAAAGGGGACAAAAACATGCACTGAAATAAAGATGCCTCGTTAGCAAATGGTAATAGAAAAACTGGCTAACCACATGCAGAAGAATGAAACTAGACCCACATTTCCCATCATGCACCAAAAATCAAATCAAAAGTGGATTGAAGACTTAGATGTTAAAAATGGAAACACTGAACTTGTTGGAAGAAAAAAAATAGAAAAAACCCCGAAGACATAGGCATAGGTGAGGACTTTCTCAATAAAACACCCAAAGCACATGAGATAAGACCAAGAACCGACAAATGGGATTATATCAAATTTAAAAGTTTCTGCACAGTAAAGAAAACGATCTTAACAGAGTGAAGAGGGCACCACCACATGGGAAAAATTTTTAACAACTACTCCACACAAACAAGACTATTAACAAAAATACACAGAGAGCTGAAAAAAATTAGACCATCTAAAATAAAGGACGCAAGCAAAATATGGGCAACAACAACAAAAACCTTGTAATTGCTTATAACATATTAAGGGCTCTTTTGGAAGGCACTTAGGTAAATTCATTGATAGGGCAGTTTTTGGTAAAACCTATTGATCACAACAAATTATCTTGCCCTCTGATTCAGCAATTCTATTTCTGGGAAATTTTTGTTAGACAGGGTCTCGTTCTAACTCTAAACTTACTATGTAGCCCAGGCTGGCCTAAAACTCAAGGCAATCCTCTTGCCTCAGCTGCCTCAGTGCTGGGGTCACAGGTGTGCATCACCACGCCCGGCTATTTTGGGGAATGTATCTTAAATGATTAAAGAGTAGTATGTTTTTAATTAAAGCAAGAACATGTGCACTAAGACAAGAGACCATGTCCTCAACAATTGCACCCTCATGGCCATCATATTGCTTGTTAAATGGGACTCCCAGATTTAAGAAGTCGGAGAGTCACAGTGAGTGGAGACTAAAGAATCCTGATAGCAATTGTAGCTAATGAAACAAAATCTCAGTGGGGCCTAATGGCTCAGGCCTGTAATCGCAGCACTCCTGGAGGCTGAGGTAGGTAGATCACAAATCAGAGGCCACCCTGGGCTGCTGAGTAATTTAGAGAAACACTGTCTCAAATTAAAAATAAAAATGGGCTGGGGATATAGTTCAGTGTGAAGACCCTGGGCTTCATTCCCAATACCACAAGCAAACAAACAAACCACTTCCCACAACTAGAAAAGGCACATGTTCAGAATGTACACTGTGCCAGGTGTGGTGGCGCACCTGGTAATCCCAACTACTTGAAACTCTGAAGCAGGAGGATGGTAAATTTGAGGTCAGCACTGGCAATCTGGTGAGACCCTGTCTCAAAATAAAGAAGCCAAACAGAGCTGGGTATGTAGCTCAGCCTGCCGTGGGTTAAATCCGCCGTGCAGAATGGGAAGCACACAGGGACGTTTGTGATTTCTTTTTCAGAGAGAGGATAACTACAAGGATTTAAAAGGGGTGAAATGTAGATGTTGTGGCTACAATCAATGAAGGTACCAGGTGGTTGGATCCGAGATTTGTGTAGAACTTTCAACTTTGCTGATGGCATTCCTTGTAAACAATAATTGTGTGCTTTCTGGCGGGACACTGACGGAGAATATTCTGTTCACACACACACACACAAAATGAGGACATCGGGAATAACACCGGATAGTAAGACTAGAAAAAAGCATTCAGTGTCCCATTGCGTTTCTCCTGGAGCGCCTAGCAAGTTGATATTTCAATTGCTCTTTAATATAGAACCGTTGTTTACCAGGGATTCATTTTGCCTCTACTGCGAGATCACATTTTTTTGAGATAGGGGCTTGTTCTGTATCCCAGGCTGGTCTCGAACTCACGGCCTCCCAAATGCAGGCGTGCGCCACCACACCCGGCTTGCGGGGCACTGGAGAATCCAAACCCAAGTCCTCTGCACAGGTACGCGTTTTAAAGGAGGTAACAGGAGCGATCGCGGCGAGCAGGAAAACTCCGGTAGATGAATGGTGGGTGTGGCCAAGCAGAGGCGGCTGGAGGCCGCGCCCCCTTCCCAGAGCGCACCGCGGCGGCTGGCCGCTAGAGTAGCTTTCTTCCACCCGGCTTGGAGCGCCATCCAGCCATGGAAGGGCTTCGGGCTGGCGCTGGGCTGGCAAGGCGTGGGCGGTCTCGGCGCCGGCGGCCGTCCCAGTCACACAGTGGGTCTGTCTTGGGCCTGCCCTTGAGGCCCAGGAAGATCCGGAGGCAGCTTAGGAGGAGTGCTGCGTCCCGCATGGCCGCGTTGAGAGCGCAGGCACTGCCGAGCGAGGACTCAGAGGACTCGAGGGTGGACTCGGCCGCTGGTGATCTGGGGGACTCGCTGCCTAGTGGGGCGGCCACGGCGGCGACCCTCCCGGACGCGGCGCGGCGAGAGCCATACGGCCGCCGTGGGCCTGCAGAGCGGCTGGAGGCCTCGCCCGCCGCACGCCTAGTGGAGGCGCCGGCTGCGGCCCCCCGCGCGGGGAACTCCCACTACTTGGCGGCCACCGCCCCGCCCGGGACCCCGACGGCGCAGGCGGCGCCGCTCGTGGACGACACAGGTCGCGACCCGCCTTGGGACTCCCCGCTGCAGCGCATCTTGGCCGAGCTGAACCGCATCCCCAACAGCCGGCGGCGAGCGGCGCGCCTTTTTGAGTGGCTCATCGCGCCCATGCCGCCCGACCATTTCTACCGGCGCCTCTGGGAGCGGGAAGCGGTGCTGGTGCGGCGGCAGGACCACTCCTACTACCAGGGCCTTTTCTCGACTGTAGACCTGGACTCCATATTGCACAAGGAGGAGGTGCAATTTGGACAACACCTGGACGCTGCGCGCTACGTGAACGGGCGGCGCGAAACCCTGAACCCACCTGGCCGCGCCCTCCCCGCCGCCGCGTGGTCGCTCTACCAGGCTGGCTGCTCCCTGCGCCTCCTCTGTCCCCAGGCGTTCTCCACGACCGTGTGGCAGTTTTTGGCTGTGCTCCAGGAGCAGTTTGGAAGCATGGCAGGCTCCAACGCGTACCTCACGCCTCCCAAATCGCAGGGCTTTGCCCCCCACTACGACGACATTGAAGCTTTCGTGCTGCAGCTGGAAGGTAGGAAACTCTGGCGCGTCTACCGACCCCGGATCCCAGGCGAGGAACTGGCCCTGACATCTAGTCCCAACTTCAGCCAGGAGGAACTTGGTGAGCCCGTGCTGCAAACCGTGTTGGAACCTGGAGATTTGCTCTATTTCCCCCGAGGCTTCGTTCACCAAGCCGAATGCCAAGACGGAGTGCACTCTCTGCACCTCACTTTGTCCACGTTCCAGCGCAACACATGGGGCGACTTCTTAGAGGCCGTACTCCCCCTGGCCATACAGGCTGCAATGGAAGAAAATGTGGAGTTTCGGAGGGGGCTGCCCCGAGACTTCATGGATTACATGGGGGCCCAGCATTCGGATTCCAGCGACCCGCGAAGAATCGCCTTCATGGAGAAGGTGCGAGTCTTGGTTGCCCGCCTTGGACACTTTGCTCCTGTCGACGCTGTGGCTGACCAGCGAGCCAAAGACTTCATCCACGATTCTCTGCCCCCTGTGTTGACTGATAGGGAGAGGGCGCTGAGTGTTCACGGGCTCCCAATCCGCTGGGAGGCTGGACAACCGGTAAACGTGGGGGCCCAGCTGACAACGGACACAGAAATCCACATGCTGCAGGATGGGATAGCTCGGCTTGTCGGGGAGGGCGGCCAGCTGTTCCTGTATTATACGGTGGAGAACTCTCGAGTTTATCATCTGGAGGAACCCAAGTTCTTGGAAATATACCCTCAGCAAGCTGATGCTGTGGAACTCTTGCTTCGTTCCTACCCAGAGTTTGTGAGAGTAGGGGACCTGCCCTGTGACAGCCCGGGGGAGCAGCTCTCCCTGGCGACCATGCTCTATGACAAGGGGCTGCTTCTCACCAAGGTGCCTCTAGCTCAAAGCTAGCGTGTTAGCAACGGCTGGAAAAAAGGCAGTAGGGATTCAATGCTACACCTGCCATGATTTTTATTTTTTTAAGTTCCTGTTCTTACCTGGATAAGGATCAGTATGATCACATTTACCTTTATGACTTCTTCCATGTTGCACACCTCAGAAGGCTGTCTAGGAAGAAGCATCTCATCTAGGTACAAAAGTAAAAGCAGAAGTTGGAGGAGGAAAAAAAGGTGCTATTTCTGCAGAAGTAACCTTGATCCCTGATCATTTCAGGGCACCAGCTTCACCTAGCCCCACCCCTCCCCCTTAGGCGCCAGTGTAGTGCAAGCACTGTCCAGGTCACTGTTTGAGATAGTAGAAATTGGGAGGGTTGGGGTCACTATCATGTTTGTTAATATGTTTGTATGGAAGTTAGAAGAGTTATTAAAGTACCAAAGAACGTTTCTCTTTTCTAAGGCATTATTATATGAGTCGATTTGAAGAAATGTGGGATGGGGGAAGGGTAAGGGAAACTTATAATGGCTGAGATGAAAACAACTTGGAATGTTTTCAGGATGCAAAAGGAGCAAGTTAATCAGCCTTAAGTGTGGGGAGGGGCAGTGCACAGCTTTGCAGTAGGATACACAAGGCCCTGGCATCAATCCCTGGATCCACAGCATGCACATACAAAAGTTAGAGAAGCTGGACCTGGTGGCACAGGCTTGTAATTTCAGCATTCTGGGAGGCTGTGGCAGGTGAATCACAAGTTTGAGCCTACCCTGGACAATTTAGCAACTTATTGCCTATCTCAAAGGTGTAGCATGTTCAGGACCACACACAAAAATCTGATTGGGACCATTTCTTTAACTGGGAATAATTTACTCCTTTTAAATATGCTCTTTAAGCCCCAAACAACATAATCTTAGTAGAAAAGCTATTTTCCACTAGTAATACTGGCTTTGAAAAAATAATGTTTTTGTTCAGTGCTTGTATCACTGTCTGGCACTGCTCTCAAAGGGCAGCTTGTCTCCTGGTTGTGCAGTTGTAGGTCTTGGTCAACCAACTTTTAGTAAGCTAGCCCTCAGGAAAGGCTGGTATTAAGTTACTTTCCACTCTCATTTTTTCCTGGCAGTTGGAAGAATCTTCCCCAAATCTGACAAGTGAATATTCTCATGGTTGGTGGAAAAGAGCCTGATGTACCAGAAAGAGCACTGGATTTGGAACCAGAAGACCTGGGTTTGGGGTGGTGACTGATAGGCAGCTGGCTGAGTGACCAGAGGCTGCTGCTGCACTTGGGCACACAGATTTTGTAAGTATATTTTGGTACAGCTTGATTTCTGCACTCTCATCATTTAAGCTGTGTCTAGGATTCTAAGAACCTATTACATAATTGATAGGTTTGGTTTTTTAAAGTTGAGATCTTCTATAAAGTCTTGTAAAAAAAAAAAAGTGGTACAAAAGGGTTCACGGGTGTAGCTGCGTGGTAAGAGTGTTTGCCTGGGATGCGCAAAGCTCCAGGTTCAGTCCCCAGAGTTAGGAAATGGAATGGAAAGCTTGTGTGGTAGCTCCTGCCTGTAATTTAAGTCCTTTAGGAGGCGAGGCGGGAGGATAGTAAGTTAGGTCTAGCTTGAGCAAATTAATGATTTAATGAGCCTATGTCTCAAAAAAAAATAGTGGGGGATTTAATTCAGTGTAAAAATCCTGGGTTCAATCCCTAGTACTACCAGAAAAATTATCAGAACATACATGTACCTAAAATAAAAATGATAGCTCTCCAGCCCTACTTTGCAGAGGTAGCTGCTATTAAAGATTAAGCTTGTAAGGCTTTTTTGGGTGCATAATCAGGGTTTTGTTTTGTGTTGTTTCATAAAGAATTGTACTTGCTAACATGTCCTTTTTCAATCAGTTCAAAGAAAGGTCCTGCCTATTTTTTTAAGAGAAATTAGCAAATGAATAAATCTGGTATGGGACAGGAAAGATACAGGAAGATGGTAACCTCAAAGAAAAAGAGGTCACCTTCACTCATCCCCCAGGGCTCTCCACTTAAGTCCCCAGATGTTTGGAGTCAGGCATGGGAGTCACTCTAGGAGACTTACTCTGAAAAGTTGCTTGGAGAAGAGTGTCCAGCGTCAGTGGTGCTTGCCCCTCTTCGGGTTGTGAGTAAACATGTTTTGCTGCTTCTTTCACTTTTCTTAGGACTGTCTCCATCTTGAGTATTTTCTGTGCCAGCAAGTCCTTCTGGTTTAGTGTTTCAATCTAGATTAGAACAAATGATGTTATAAAAACTATACTGGGTATTAAATCATTAAAAAAGGCATAATAAGGTAACTGATTATATCATGATGAAAAGAACCTGCTTAAAAATAGCCGCTTGGTGTGAAGTTGGTTATGTAAATTACCTTTTAAAAGCCTGTTGCATCTCATCTGGTAGCTTTGAAAAATCAGAATAACCCTTTCAGCTAGAAATAGCCCAGATTAAGAATTAAGGAAACTTAAGAAGGAAGAAGAAAATTCAGGGGGGCTATGTCTAGCCCCGCATTCCTCCTTTATGACTGTACAAAAAAGAAAAATTGGATTTCAGGGACAGTGGGGAGAAAAAGGGAAGGGAAAGAAACTATTTTAGAAACAACAGTGAGCCCTCATTTTGAAGATCGTTTGATAAGGCTAATGGATTTTTCTTTTACTTGTCTTTGTAGTATAAGAATTTTATAACCCAATCTTGCATAGATGTTTTATATCTTCAAACAGTATGGTGTCTATGTCTGGGGTCACAGAAAATATTTCTGTGATAGGGGAAAGGGTATACATGCTTAGGGGGAGGAAGGATCTGAGGAACTCCTGAGAGTCCTGAACTTTTTCTTGAAAACATTACTTGCACTTAACTTACCCTCTTCTTGACCTCCTGAACCATTTCTTGGTTTCCTTCATTTTCTAAATTGAGTATCTTCATTGCTTGGTAAATTTCCCTGAATGATAAAAAGGACTCCTTGAGCCAGGGGTGATGCACTGTGGAAGGCGGAAGAGGAAGTTTGTGTTTTAGGTGTTTTATTTTATTTTATTTTTTTCTGAGACGGTGTCTTACTCTGTACTCTAGGCTGGTCCTGAGCTTACTATGTAGCCCAGGCTGACCTTGAATTTATAGCAATCCTTCTGCCTCAGCCTACCAAGTGCTGGGATTGTAGGCTTGGGCCACCATGCCTAGCTGTTAGGTGGTGTTGGGGATTCAAGCCCAAGGCCTCACACTTCCTAGGCAAGTGCTTTAACACTGACCTAGGCCCCAGTCCAGATTCCAAGTGTGAACCTAGCTTGGGCAACTCAGCAACTGTCTCAAACAATTTTTAAAGAAGGTAGAGGATGTAGTTGAGTATGAAAACCCTGGGTTCAATCCCAGTACTGCCAAAAACAAAGAAAAAAATAAGGACAAGGGGGACAGGCAATAGTTATAAGGGTCAAAAGTATAGGACTTGAAATTAGGAAAAAATCCAAAATCCCAATCCTGACTGCCTTTTTTGCTATGCCTTCTCTGCAAATGTGGTATGACATTTAGCTTAAAGGGAGATTGTGCAGTTTTTGAAATGATATATTTGAAGGTTCTAATAAGTAGCCAGTTATTGAACATCTTTATGACAGGTACTAAATGTCATCTCGGTATTTGTCATTGCAGCCTATAATGGAGGCTGTTACCTGCATTTGATACTTGAAAAAAATAGGCTCAAAGAGTTAAAGTGGTTTCTACAACTTAAATAGCTATTTCAGGACTGAGCTGGAATTCAAGCACTTGTGGGGTTTTCTTGTTTGTTTTGAGGGAGGGTCTTGCTCTCTAGTCAAAGCTAGTCCAGACGTCACCATGTAGCCCAGGCTGGCCTCAAACACACATCAATGCTCCTGCGTGGGCCGCCTGAGTATTGGTATTACAGGTATGTGCCACCACCTCCAGCTAGCAAACAGTTATGTCTTGATTTTAAAGCCTGTTGTGCAATTGGCACTTGCTACATTTAGTTGAATCTATGTATAACTTAGAAACCACTTGATGGAAGAAATAGCACATGAACCACATGGGTATGACATGCTAAAGTAGTCTGGTTTTTTATTATCTACTTGGGTGAAGAGGGCAACGGCATAGCAAGCCATTACCTATTCCCAGTGGGATGCCTGGAAAGGCACGACATACTCAGTGAAGGATGGGAAAGTTGGCAGTCGGAGAGGTCATGGCAGGGACCAAAGAGTTCAATGCTTACTGTAGAACAGCTTCATGGTTCTCCAGAAGCAACACGTCTAGGAAGGTGTCTCTGACCCTGTCACCTTGAAGTTTGAGGGCTAGGATGCTACGGCAAGCTTCCATTCGTACACCTGGTGACTCTTCGTAGTGGAAAGCCCAGAGCAGAAGATCTGCCACCTGGGGACTCACTTGCCCAATCTGTCCCAGAGCTGCAGAGATGACAGGGCAACATATTTCACTGTTACTGAAGGCTGAGTTGGCTATATTCTAGCATCCAGAAACAGGTTGCATGTTGCAAGCAGTATTTTCCCTTTAGGAAGGCAATTAATCACCATTACAATCTTAGAGATGAAAATACAAAGAAAACACACACACAAACTTTAGAGGGCTAGTAGTATAACTTGGTGGTAGAGCCCTACCTGGCATGTGTACAACCCTGTTTTTGATCTCACACACAAACACACTTTAGGGATAGGTTGGAGAGAGTGATTACCTCCAGGATTCCTAGGAAGGGATGCTTCATCTCATCCTTGCCCATTAGGATATGAACATAGACTAATTTGCCTATTTAGGGAGGAGATATGGGACAGATAACTTGGAAGATTTGATCTTTAATATTTCCCAAAAGCTCATGTGTTGAAAGCCTAGCCCCTCAGATGACCACGCTATTGGAAAGCAGAGGAAGCTCTGAGCCCTCCTCTGTCTCTCAGCTCCCTGGCCGTCATGAGATGAGTGGCTTTGATGCACCACACACTCCCTGCTGTAATGTTCTGCCTTGTCTTTGGTAGGACAGCTAAAAGCAGTAGGAACAGCTAACTGGGGACTGAAACCACAAGCCAAACTGAATCTTTCCTTCTTCCAACTTGGTATTTCTCAGATATTTGGTTACAGTGCTGGAAAACTCACTAACACACCAGCTTAGTCAGGGCCGGGTGATAGAGAAAGGAGGCACATTTATTTCACAGGTTTACCTAGGTCTGGGTCTGCTAGAGGCATACCAAAGATCCTGTCAAAAAGAAGCAATGCCAGAGATCTTAAAAAATAAAAATAAAAATCTAGGAAAATCAGAGGCCAGTGTTTAAGATCTGTAGCAGTCTTGAATTGGGTGACTTTTACAGAGTGTTGCCATTGAAACCTCCAGGGTAAGTAGGATGTATTCAACAGTGAATACCTACTCGCAGGTACCCCTAATTCTGTCAGAGCAACTGACTTGTCTGCCCTGTGCCTTGAAAAGTTTGACATAGACCTAGATTTAGGATTCTGAACTCTAAAAAGAAACTTTCCCTTCTCAGGCAAGGAAGACGTTGTGATCATCGGAGAAGATCATTTCGGAGAAGCTGCGATATTCCCTGCATTCCCATTTTCTTACTAGGAAGTTTCTGGACATCATCAGTATTAGCACAGGGAAAATTATTTGAAGTTGAGTACTTGAGTTCTCTTCTCTTTTACCTCGAATGGCAGAAGCTCTGATTTTCCAGTAAGGATCTTTCTGCATCAAATTCATGAGGCATTCAAGCACCTGGGTGAGGTAAAAGATAGATGTTGAATCGGGGGAACAAGAACCAGATTGGCTTAGAAACCTCCCTATATCTACAAGACTGGAAAATGACCTGTAGTTCCAGGACATTGAGCTTGAACTATCAGCTATATACAGTGTATTAGCTGAATTATGTATGCTTGTGGGTTGTTTGAGACAAGGTCTCACTGTGTAGCCAGGATGTCCTTGAACTCACAGCAATCCTCTGCTTCAGCCATCTGAGTGCTGGGATTACAGGCATGTGCCATCACACCCCATTTATGTGGTGCTGGGGAATTGAACCAAGGGCCTTGCACTTGGTAGGCAAGCACTTTAATCGTGAGCTATACCCCCAGCTTGATTTTTCTCAGCCCACAAATTTATGGCCATACTCACTTATTTTTGTGTGTATGGCTAGGGATCGAACTCAGAGCCTCCTACAATGCTAAGCAGCTGCCCTACCACCAAACTATAACCCCAATTCCAAACTTCTTTTGAATGCCTCAGTCAGGTTTTCCCCTAATAGCTGTATATTAAATTCACTCACTAGAGTTGGTGCTGAAGCCCATCAGCACTTGAGTAAAGAGAAGCTAACTGGGGCGAGAACAGGATACAGAGGCACACTTTGTCATGAAATGTGAGCCAGCTGGGTGCTAAATGGTCCCTACGGGTGTATGTGGTTTGTGTACCCCCTCGGCTTCCTGGTTCTGGCCTCTCATTCTGTGTTTCCGCAGAATACTGAGTGTGTTGTGCACAGCAAGGGATGGAAATTGCCCTCCTCCGGACAGTCAGGTAGAATGTGATCATGTTTCCCCAACTCACCATCTTGTTGCGGATCTGCAGGGCACCTGCTGCAAAACAGGCTGCCTGGCGGACTGCTACAAACTCATCAGAGAAGCAGTACAGGAATCCCGGGAGAAGCTTGGCAGTCATGAGCTTGAGCCCGCTGATCAGGGAGAGGGCTTCCACGCGCTCCCGAGGGTTTCCTTGAACCAGCTTAACCCTGCAGTACACAAATTCCTTTCAGTTTTTTCCTCTGTAATTTACTTTATTCTTTTTATTGTCCAGCATTTTCCACATCAATGTGTATTTCTTACATTACTTTTTTAAAGTAATTGGCTAGATAAGAAGAATGACTCAAACTCCTCTGTGAATTTTCAGTGCCTACCATCCACCCTCCAGTGACCTCAGGATGGGTAAGGACAATGGCTGTCTTATTTACTTGAATCTCTATTATCTAACGTATACTAGATGGCAGTTGTGTTTAATGACTAGACAAAGCAAAGTGTCAACTTGTACCTCTCCTGACAGTTACTATCTCTCCACTGTGCTTTATAGGTGTGATGCTCACTCTGGTGTTGGCTCATACCCATCCTCCTTGGAATGTGGCCTTACTCCCATAGCCCACACTGAATATTCCATTTTTTCTATAAAGGTTATGGTATGTACCATTTATATGATTTGGTATTTACAATTAGGCAGTTGTGTATTTCTCCTATATTTATCAGAATTGTGTCATATCATATCTTTTTTTTTCTTTTCTCTTTTTCTTGTACTGGGTCTTAGCACCAATCTGCATCCCTATCCCTTTTCTATATTTTTATTTTGAGACTGGGTCTCACTTAGTCACTCAGTTGCCCAGTAGGCTGGGCTCAAGCTTACATTCCTTCTGCCTCCTCCTCTCAGAATGCTTGGATTATGGGCACGCACTCCACACCTGGCTTGACAGTTTTCAGACTCCCTGAAATACTTAAAGCATCACTCACACCTACCTGGTTTCTCAGTGTTTCCCTAACACTGAATATATGGGAGAGCTCAGCATGACAGCTGGCTTGTCCCAGGCCACTAGCCGGTGCTAAGAAGCATTGTTCACTGTGACCAGGTCTCACCTAACTGCGTCATGAACCTCCTTCCCAAGGCGCATCTGCCCTAGGGTGCAGGCGGCTGCTCGCCTCACCTCCTTGTTCCAGTCGCTCCACATTAGCTTGATCAGCTTGTGTTTCATATCCTGTGAACAGTGGTAATAACTGGCTGGCATTTACAGAGCATCAGTTTTCTACTTAGCATCGTGCTAGATAATTTTTCTCTCCATGAATTTCAGAGTCCAGTAGACCAGATGTTATTACCAATTACAGATAATGCAAGAGAGGCATTGATGACTTGCCCAAGTTTAACAGTGAGTGCTAGGGCCCAGACTCATTCAGTTCTGTTTCCAATCTCATCTTTGAAACTACTGTAAAGTGTCAAGGCAACATAATCTATGGGAGAGATGTAAAATTTAAAAGTGATTCTTGGGCTGGAGGAGTAGCACAGCAATTAAAGTGCTTGCCTAGCAAGCGCTAAGTACCCTAGTTTAATTCCCCGCACTACTTAAGCTGGGTGTAGTGGTGCACGCCTATAATCCTAGCACTTTGGAGGCTGAAGCAGGAGGATTGCCTTGACTTCAAGGCCAGTCGGGGCTACATAGTGAGCTGAGAACTAGCCTGGACTATAGAGCAAGACCCTGTCTCCAAAAATAAATAAACAAATAAAAGTGATTCCTAGTGGGATGACCAACTTGCTTTCCTTGGGACTGTCCTGATTTTATTACATAAAAGTCCCATGTCCTGTATGAACCAGGACAGCCAGTCAGCCTGTATGTGTACTTCTCTTAGAGTGGGAGTGATACAGTATTCCCACAGTTGTCATGGTGATGGTGTAAATGTGCTCAAGCCCATAACATCTCCCTTCTTCACTCCTCCCTGGTATCTCATGTTTTCCTACTCCAGGTTTTAGCTCAAAATGTGTCCCTTAATGCAGTCTCCTGTGCCCCGTGGAAGTGTAGGAAACTTCCATAATATCTTACAGCTGCTTCTATTAAAACTCTTTAAAACATTTACCCAGGGAAGCTGTATCTGCCCTCCCATACTAGCATAATGCTTAGCAGTGTAGGATGGGGTCAGAAGCTGCTGGCGGATGAACCACAGCACTCCTAACTACTGCCTTCCTTAATTCCATCATCTCTGCCTCCTGGACTAGCCCTGCATGTTTGTTTAATTTGAAGTGGTAATCCTAAGTGACAATGCCAGGAGGTGGATGTGCAGATGATTCAGTATATGAAAATTACACTGTGAAAATGAAGGTTTGGATTGTGTTGGCCAAGGGGAGATTTCACATCTGTCAGAGGTGCCACTGGACCTGTGCAGCAGGTGCTGTAGCACTTGAGAGTGCCTTAACCCCCTCCCAGACCTCTTCAGGGTCTCAGACTTCTGAGAAGGTGGCCTAGATTGTGTGCTTCCCATGTGAAAAATGTGAGCGTCAAAGTGCAGAGTGCTCACTTCTAACAGTAATACCAGTATCGTGGGCCATTCTGGAGATACCTGGTGGGATGGATTGAGACACTGTGGTCCAGGCTTGTCCTGAACTCACTATGGAGTGCAGGCTGGCCTCGAATATACGGCAGTGTCCTGCCTTATCCTCTCAGTGCTGGGATTACAGCCATGCACCACCATGCCCAGTTTATGTTGTGCCAGGGAATCAAAAGCAGGACCTTGTGCTTGTTAGGCAAGCACTTTAACATCTGAGCTACATCCCCAGCCCGATAACTGGTCTTATAAGGAAAAGATGAAGTGGTACAAAGGAAGAAGGATGGTTTTCTTTTTTTAAAAAATTTAGATATCACATCCTTTTCCCCTCTTTCTCCCTGACTTCCCTCCACTTGCCCCTTTCCCCTCTACAGAGTCTACTTACTTTCTTCCATCTTTCTTTTACATTTTTATGGCTTGGTTTTCTCATGTTAGATAAACCATGCAATATTTAACCTTGTGTGTCTGATTCATTTTACTAAGCATAAGCATACTGGTCTCAAGGTGGATCTGTTTTCCTACAAATGATTCAAATTTGTCTTGATGGCAGGGTAGTGTTCCATTGTGTACTACCATTCCACATAGAAGGACAAGTTTTCAAACCATGCATCTGATCCCATTAGACAGCTGAATGATTTGAGAATAATGGTTAAAAGGTCAGGATTTCTCTTGCTTGGGATTTCTTCATTTGTGGCCAAGTCCCACACTCCTTCACAGAACTTTAACTGGGTTCCATCCACACTAACATTTTATAGAGTACCTTACATTCACACTTGCTTGTGATTCATTTTGTATTTGTTAGCCTTGTTTCAAATGCAGTGTTAGCTTTTTGAAAGCAGGGACTATAGTTTTATGGGGGTTTTTTTTGTTTGTTTTGACGCAGGGTCTTGTTATGCAGCCTACACTGGTCTTGAATTCAAGGTCCCCCTACCTCAGCCTCCCCTGAGTAGCTAGAATCACAGGTCGGTGCCACCATACCAATGTGGCTAGCACTGTTCCTTAAATGCATGTTGAGCACTGAGAGACCCAGCAGAAGCTCTTGTTTAATTGTGTTGTTTGATCTTTTAAGCTGTGACAAACGACCAGTGTTAGGGCTGGAATGAGGTGAAAATATGTCATTGATTGCTACTTTCATAAAAGACCACTGAGACTGAGGCAATATCAAATTACTATCAAAGTTCCCAAACCCTCTTTTTTTGTCGTTGCTCCATTATAGTTTGTGGATCGTCACCACACCGAGAAGCACTGGCTCAGTCACACAGGAACATGGTCGCATATGATGATACTTCTGGATTATGAGTAAGATGTAGGTTTGTAGGAATAGAAATCTCTTTTGCGAGAATGGGACACTAGATAGCAAAAAGTAGAAAGCTCCCTAACTCAGCCTTGCTTAGGCTTTCTCTGCTCTCGAAGTAAAGAAAGAGAGCTTACTGAGCAGATGTTTTCACAAATCCGGGAGAAAACTCGGCAGGCCAGGACACGGTCCCTCCACTGATGGCTGTTCAGCTCCACAGCAAGCATGTTGTGTATCAGCATCTAAGAAAATGGAAGGCACGTTTGGATATTCTTGATCACTTTTAGAGATATTAGAACGAATCTTGAAGGAACTATCTACTACTAACATTGGCATCTAGCATAATGCCCCAAGGTTATGAGATGCCCATCCTTAGTAAAGGACAGAGTGGATTTATAACAGATGGACACTCCTCCATCCAAGCCAGCTAATTCTGGGACCATAAGTCAGGGACCAAAACACAGATTTAATAATATGAAAAGAAAATGAGGGCTGTCCTTGTCTTTTACCCTCTCAAAAATTTTTATATATGCTTCGGTCTTTGTGAGTTTCACATTTCTGTTGAATTGTAGGTCTGTGTGGTTTTCAATGGCAGGCCTCTGTCAAAAGCAAATGAAACCATTCACATCCTGCCTCTCACCATCCTCAGCTGTCCATTCTCAAGTGTCCCTGTACATACCCCTAAAGCCAGGATTCACCCCTGACCTGGGCAATTTTACCTGTGCTGGAGATTCTCCTATCCAACCACCTGCCGTTTGGATTCCTTACGTTCTGTGGCCACAGAGATCCACCTATTTCCCCAAACTTGGTATCCTTCTCTGACCCTGTGATGGGCACATACTGTCTTTCCACTGAGGTGTCTCAGGAGGGTACAGGACTGGTCTTCAGTGTCCTCATTCTTCTTGCTAAACAGCTGGTGGAAGATCCTCGCAATCACCGGGTAAGTGGCAGTACCTTCCAGGGCCAGGCATTGAGCGGCAGCCCAGCTGTCCACACTGTTACCTGCCAGGGGGGTTGGGGGCATGGGGTGGAGGGGTGGAAAATGGTTGTGGAATGTGTTGTGTGCTTCCCCAGAGAGAACAGCCTTTGGGTTGGCACCTAAGATTGCTACCTCCCCACTATCTCATTTCCCTGTGCCCCCCTCAGTCTAGAAATCTAGTCCCACACCTAAGCCATATTTAGATGGAGCCTATCAGGGTTTTAAAGATAAACAGAAAGTCTTACCCTGAAAAGTTAAATCCTACCTAAATCTTTGTTAGATAACATTCAGTCTGTGGTCATGCCTCCCTGAACGTGCCCAGTTTTGTCTGATTGTGGAAGCCAAGCAGAGCTGGGCCTGCTACCTGCATAGAAGGGAGGTAACAGGGCCATAGAGCACTTCTGACCTAGCTAAGACATGAAGTTGTTTCTCCCCCTGCTGATTGAGAAGGCTGGGATTAGGGGCTTGCCCTAGGACACAGAAGTAAGCAGTTGAGTGTCTCTACCAGAAGGCCCAACAAGTCGGTCAGGTTTTCCCCTGCTGAGGCAGGCACAGCCCATCTCTTAGAGAAAACAGTTACACACTTTGAGCCTCTCACCTAACAGCCTTTTTGATTCACAACTCCCAACAATGCATTTGCAGGTGACACCTAGAAATTTCTGTACAAAAATGTAAACATGATGTGTTCAGTTGATGATTATTTTTAAACATTTCAAAATAATGTGCTTAAAATTGTGACATCTTTTCAATAAAATCAGGTTGTATGAAAGGGGCCATGGCTGCTGTCGCTTGTTTTGTTTTTGACTGACGTGTTTGAATTACGCCCATTAACAGGCTCGGAGTAGTACTTCAGGACATGTAGATAGCAGGCACCGATCAAATCCTGCCTGTCTCATTGACCCAGCTACTCCCCCACCCCCAACACTTGCTGAACTCTAGTGATCGCTGTTCTGTATTCGGGGTGACGTTGAGAGAGATCACGTGATACTTGTCTTCCTGACTGGCCCGTTTCTCCCCAGCACCATATTCTAGGGCATGGTTTCTAATCAGAAGCATCTGTGAAAAGCTCACTCTTAGTACCACTTAATAAGAGTACCTCGGAAGAATTAGTTGCTGAGTGAAATAACAAACCCACATCAGTCAGACGTCACAGATGTCACACAGCAGGAGAGTGGAGGGAGTGGGACAGCTCACTATGAGATGGCCCCTCTGTACACCATGTCCCTCAGCCAGAAATAACTGCAAGTGACTTACCCTTCACAAGGGCGGTCTGCATGATGTCCTGGGCAAGGGGGTTGTGTGACTGTATGGTATATTGGCATAATGCTGCTGCCATCCTCACATTGGTGTTCTTGTCACAAAGAGCAGCCTCCAGGAAAGGCTGCAGAGCCTCTGGCAAGTCCTGGACAAGTGGGGCTTTCACAGTCTCCTTGCCTGCTGTGGAAAGAGAACCAGGTAAAAGTCCTAGCTTTTTGCTTTTCTCTCACGTAGCTGCCTGCCCACAACCCATGGTGGCCAGCCTTGGCGCAGCTGCTGCTGCTTACTGTAACCAACTGAGTGTAAACCCAGTTTAGCTATTCTGCCATGGCAGGGTTTTGTGCTCAAGGGATTGGAACATATGCTGCTATGCTGGTATGCTAATTCCTGCTTTTTTCTAAAAAGCTGTATTTAAGCCAAAGAAGGATGTTTTCAGTCTAACCATTAACTTTGGTGGCAAATATCATCCTATTTTTTTCTACAGGGGTTTATCTTTTTCACAGTAGCACTTCTATTTTGGTAGTGCTCTGCCATATTAATTGCCTCAGTCTCACCGCAGAGCTCATGGGGAGTCTTAGGTTTGACTAGAAGCATTTAGAATTAAGAGACTCTCTTAGACCACACATGGCACTATCAGGAGAATGTACGATAAAAGCCCAATTTGGCAGCAGGGCAGGCGGGTCACACATTCCCTTTGGTTTAAGTTCTTGAGGTTGTGGAGTGTTTCACGAAGTGTTTGGGGGACAGCTCAGGGACATGGAGTTCCTTCTGGGTAAACTTGTATTCCATAGGTGCTGATATTTCTTCTGACAACACCTCAGGTATTCTAGGATCCACGTGCCTGTGATAAGTTAACACTATTCAGGAAGGCCCAAAGTATGATGTTGTTAAGTCTCTATCAAGTATTTATATTTAATTCATAGTTTTTTTGGTGGGGAGAAGGGGCAGAATGAGACAGTCTTCCCATGTAGGCCAGCTGGCCTTGAACTTGCTATGTAGCTCAGGCTGGGCTCAAACTATCTTCCTACCTCTAGAGTGCACCACCATACCTATCTCATTTATAGTTCTTCCCAGTCCAAATATAATTTATCAAGGGTTCAATTTTTTTTCCTTTCCCTTTTGTTTTTTTTTTTTTTGTTTTGTTTTGTTTTGTTTTTTTGTTTGTTTTTTCACTCTGTAGCCCAGGCTGGTTCTGAACTCACTATGGAGTCCAGGCTGGCCTTGGACTCATGATATTCCTACTGCCTCAACCTCCCAAGTGCTGGGATTACAGGCATGTGCCACCATGCCCGGTGTATGTGGTGCTGGGGAATCAAACTCAGGTACTTAGTGCTTGATGTAGTGCTTCCCCAAGCACTTTAACTGCTGAGCCATTCCTCCAACCTTTTTTTTTTTTTTTGAGACAGGGTCTTGTTCTGTAGTCTAGGATGGTCTGAACTCACCACATAGCAAAGGCTGGCCTCAAATTCAAGCAATCCTCCTGCGTCAGCCTCCCAAGTGCTGGGATTATAGGCGTGTGCCACCATGCCCAGTTTATGTAGTGCTGGGGAGTTGAATTCAGGGCCCTGAGCTTGCTAGGCACATGCTTTTCTGCTGAGCTAAAGATTCATTTTTATTATAAAGGTTATTATAAACAAATTTGTCTATGGTAGAACACCCGCTTAGCATATGCAAGACTCTAGTTTTGATGTACAGTGCTACCCAAGTGGGGGAAAAACCTGTTAGGAGAGCAGGCAGTATTTAACTGAAGTTCACATTCTCAAGTGAGGGGGCCAGGGAGAGAGATTTTGTAATCCCTTCGTTCACAAGAAGATAAGGAAATTGAAGCTCAGAAAAGTTAGCTGGTTTCCCAAGAGTGGCACAGCTAAGCCTGTGATTCAGATTTTAGGATTTCTAATCATCTTTCCTTTATGTTAACGCTGAGGCCAATATCCCAACTGGTAAGAACAGATTACATATGAGTTGGGCATACTTGACCCCAAAATTCAAAGTTCTCCAAAACCCAAACCTTTCAGGGCTGACCTGACACTACAAGTGGAAAATTCCACAGTTGACCTCAGATGATGGGTTTCAGCTAAAACACTGGCACAGTGAAAATATGTTTTAAATATATGTCCCTTATCCATATATGTCCCTATGAGACACAAAGGGATATCAAACCTGTAGGGGAAAATATGTGTATTTCACACAAACATAATTGAAATCAATGGAGTATTTTAAAAACAGTAAGGTACTTTTCTTTGGGAAAGTAACAAAAGTCAAAATCTGGACACATAGGACAAGTGAAAGGGATCACATGGAAGGCCGAGTTCTGAGCAAGACAAAGGGGCTCTTCGTATGATTAGTCATGCTGCGTAATTGTAGTCTGGTTAATAGCAGATCATCTATAAGAGTATATCTCCTGGTAATATGAATGTTTTTGTAAGTACCATTCCATGATGTCCACACAGTGATGATATTGAGTAAAGACATATCTCTTGGAACATATCCCCATCCTTAAGTGACATGTGAGTATATGTGAGAATTCAGATACAAGTTTATAAGAAAACTTATATTGAAGGTTTTCTCTATGTGCCAGCCCCTCAAAATACTTACCTGATTTAGTACCCAGGGAAATAAGCTGATACAGAAAAAAGTATATATATGGCAACATAGCAGGGACACTGAATAAAGTCTAGATGGTGGGGCAGGGAAAACTTCAGGAAGTGACGCCTTAGCTGAAAATTGAAGGGTGAATAGAGTTTATTAGATGACAAGAGAGAAATTTTCCAGGAGAGGGAGCAGCAAATTTGAAAAGCAGAATAGTAGTTAATCTGGGGAATAGTGTGCGGAGTTGGAGTAGAATTGAGAAGCAGGCAGGGAATCTTGGAGAAGCTTATTACTTCTTTCTATATCCCTCTGTGTTGAAGAATGACACTTTGCAGTTCTTTTGTAATTAAAAAAATGAAAAAGTAGGCAGAGTCTGTAGGATTTAATGATCAGTTGGTTTTGGGAGAAGGATCTTACTCAGGGTAGCTCAGAAACTGATGGATTATGGTTCTGCTGATTAAGCTTTGGAACACATGTGGGTGTGGGTCTTTGCCAAAGAGGATGAATTCAACATGTTGAGTATGAGATGTGCTTTTCCCAAGAAGGGCTAAAATGGAGTTGGGTGAATAGAGAGATACAGATAGATGGTTATCTATATAATAGTTTTACATTAAAATATAGATACATATTTTAAATATATTTAAAATATATACATAATATATACTTTAAATATAGTCATATATTTTTAAAATATAGTTTTTTAAAAATGTATAGGTTTTGTCTTGACTGCTGTGATTAGGATCTCAAGATGGAAAGACGTGAACTTCCCGGCAAGCTACCGAGCAAACAGAAGGAGGTGAAGTGCGGAACAAAAATGCTAGTGTAGAGCCTGTGTTCAGCATATGTGAGGCCCTGGGCTCAGTGCCTAGTAGTCCCCTTCCCAAAAAAGAAAAGAAGAAAAGGGACTGGAGGAATGACAGCAGTTAAAGCGCTTGTCAAGCAAGTGCAAGCCCCTGAGTTCTATTCCCCAGCACCACATAAGCCACACATGGTGGAGCACGCCAGTAATCCCAGTACTCAAGAGGCTGAGGCAGGAGGATTGCCATGAGTCCAAGGCTAGCTTGGCTTCACAGTGAATTCAGGACGAGCCTGGGCAACAGAGTGAAACCCTGTCTCAAAAATAAATAAAAAGAAAGAAAAAAAAGAAAAGGCACTAGACTAGAAGTTACGAATTTTAATCTCTCCTTACTGCTGCTCAATTGTGTATATTCAGGCCAATCTCTGGGCCTTATTTTCCACGTTTGTAAAATGGTCCCCACCCGTCTGCATGTTCCCAAGCAGCTCAGTCCTAGCCCTAACCTGAGTCCTCCTGGCTGGGAGCGAGACGAGGCCGTTCCACAGCAGCTGTGGCACACGTGATGATAGCCTGGATTCGGATGTGATCATGCATGTCCACCAAATGCCGCATCAGGCTCTCTACCGTCTCATGGTGCCACTCAATGACTACATCACAGGGAAGTAAATGAGAGGAGAACCACCTGGTTAGCGTTAGATACAGCCAGTGACAAGAAGGGCCCTTTCCTCAGGAAAATTCAAGCAAAACTTGAATATAGCTCAGAAGAAGGGATCCTTTGGGAAGTTGGGGTTTTTATGATTCATACATGCTCGGGTAGTTCCCCCCTACCCCAGGTCCAATCCTTTATTATTTTTTGCTTAAATATCTTTTTTTTTTAACGTCACTCAGGCTGACCTGGAACTTAATTTGTAAGCCCATGCTGGCCTCAAAATCCTCCTGAGTGTTGGGATTACAGGCACATGCTACTATGCCTCACTTTAACTTTGCATTGTAACCACCTGGAAGACAAAGGGGAGGGTAGTAACAATATTTGGCTGGGCATGATGGCACACTGCTATGGTCCCAGCTACCTGGGAGCTGGAACAAGCCCATGAGTTCAAAACCAGTCTGGGCAATGTGGTGAAGCCTCATCTCAGAACACAGAAGAGCAGCAGACAGAAACAAACACAAACCCCAGAGAGGTTAGAGCACTCTGTTGACAAAGGAATGTAGTTTGAAAACACAGCAGCTATGTAAGCTTGGATAAGACCTCCCCAACCCGAGATTTCACATTATAATACAGGGAGAATACTATCACCTGCCATATTGAGTTACTTTGAGGGTTAAGTGCATTAACTAAATAAAAGTTAGTGTTTAGTTAAGCCCCTGAAAAGATAATAAGGGCTTATTAAATAGTATTACTTGCAGTAGTAGGGATCAAACTCAGGGCCTTGTGTATATTAGACAAGCAGTCTACAATGCAGCTACATCCCAGCCTGATGAATGTTAATTATTATAGGTGTCCTTAGGTGTCCATACTTTTGAGGTTTCTTCAGGCTAGCTTTCAACATCTTCCTCTTTTTAATTGCTAACTCCTTCTTTTGTAGGTCTGCTACTGTTATCTCAGTATTCCTACTTTCTGTAGGTGCTCCCCACCTGTATCTTCTACTCAGAATTGCTTTTAAAGCTCTGATCCAGTTCACCTAGTGAATCACCTTTCCTGTACTCATGAATCTCTCATGTTCTGAAAGCCAGCAGCCTTTGAGTTCTTAAATACTTCCAACAGCCCTTGCGAGGCCAGGCAAGGGTATCTCTGGAGGAAAAATAGAGACATGATAACCTCAGCTCCACAACTGGATTCGTTTATACCACATTCAACTAGTTTCTTTTCCTCTGTATGCATCCAGTGCATTGACAGATGTGTTGTCTTTCGCCTTTGCATACTATATAGTAAGTGTAGCCTCAGAAATCAGTAAGACACAGTCTCCACCCAAGAACATTTCTCAGTATAGTGAGTTCCCACAAATTACTGAATACTTGCCTAGGCAAAAAGCATCCAGATTATGTAACCAATGTTTTCCTAATGTCTATATGGTCTCTAGACATATATGGCCTCACATTAATGAGGCAACCAGATATTTACATCCTCCGAGAGATGGATGTGTTTGCAGATTGAGAAGTACTGGTACAAAGTGAGACCCACCTCCTCACTACTATGAATGAATATCTCAGGACCCCCTCACCACTCACTCAGCCCCCAGGCAGTCTTCCACTCCTGTAGCATCCTCCGCAGAACCACCAACTCCCAAGTCACATTCTCTTTGAGTGATTCTGCCTGTTTCTTAGATCTCCTGGTCTTGATAGACAAGTCTTTCTCACTCTCCCGCAGCAGCAGATCCTTGATGGGGGTGGGCAGAGCAGTCCAGCGTAGGGCTCCTTTCACAGGCTTATGAGCTGTGCAAACAGCAGATGAGGTCTTCTTACCTGATTGCCTTAGTCCCTGCCACATGGTGGTTTCAGCTAGCATCCTATGCCTACTAACACCGAGGCAAAAGACAGCCCTTACTAACAAACTTTCTATGGTTATATAGAAAACTGAGTATATGCTGCCAGGAAATTATGGAAAGTCCTGATGACCACATGGTAAACTAGCATGATGATTGAGAGATTTAGAGGGAAAACTGAGATATATGCAACCCCCCCCCCCCTTTTTTGAGATAGGGTCTCACTCTGTAGCCTAGGCTGGTCCTGAACTCACCATGTAGCCCAGGCTGGCCTTGGACTTAGGTAATCCTCCTGCCTCAGCCTCCTGAGTGCTGGGATTACAAGTGTGTGCCACCATGCCTGGCTTTAAGTGGTGCTGGGAGTCAAACTCAGGGCCTTTCTCATGCTAGGCAAGCACTTTAACTGCTGTGCCATTCCTCCAGGCCCCAAAACCTTTTTATAAGTGTAATAAATCTATAGGAGCACAAGTATGCTTTATATATAAGTTTGCTCATAAAATTAATCATTTAAAAGCCAGGTGCATGATGTGTGCTTACAACTTCCGCTGCTCTGGAAGCCAAGGCAGGAGGAAGGCAGGTTTTAATCCACCCTGGGCAACATGATAAGATCCCTGTCTCAAAACAGAACCATATAAAAGATACTGAAATATTTGACATATTGCAATTTAGAATGTATTTGGCCTACTTTATAGTTTATTACATTTGCTTTTTGATGTTTTTCATTTTAGAGAAGGAACAGTACCATAAGTTGCTAAATTTTAAAGATTTTAACAAATCTGAGATTTTCTAGTTATAATAGAAATCTAGGAACAGAAAAAAACTCTATGTATTTAGAAATGTAGTTATATATAGGGTTTTATTTCTTTTTCTTATTTATTTATTTATTTATTTATTTATTTATTTTTGAGACAGGGTCTCACTCTGTAACCCAGGCTGGTCCTGAACTCATTTGTGTAGCTCAGACTGGCCTTGGACTCAGGAGAATCCACCTGCCTCAACTTCCCGAGTGCTGGGATTATAGGCTCACTCTGCCACGTACAGCTTTATGTGGTGCTGAGGAATCAAACTCATGGCCTTGCACTTGCAATGCAAATGCTTTAACCGCTGTGACACTCCTCCAGCCCTATATATGTTTTTTGTTCTTCATGGTGCCTAATAGATTCAAGAAGCCTCAGATCTCATTCCTACTCTTCAGACTTTTAGATATGCACTGGATCACTTCTTTCTTTTGAGCAAGCAGGACAGCCACATTTCCAAGGCTCTTCCTAGTGACAGCTACTATATGATAATTTTATGAGATGCTTTTTAGTTGGCAGGTAGTAGTTCCCTCATCATTGGGGGTGACCCATCCTATTCACCAAGGACCTTAAGGAAACAACCACACTGTCATCTTTGCTCCTCATTGTCAGTGTCCTGCTTACGTGCTCCTGGAACAGGCTGGGAACTCCATTTTTCTGGAGATTCAGGGAAGACCTTACATAGCTTCTTGTTATACCCAGTGAAGTCTTCCAGGAAAATCTGGTCTTTTTTGGCACCAATGTGGTGGACGATCTGGACTTCATCTGTGAATAAAGAAATAGTGAGTCTCCCCAGCACCTCCGTCTATCACTGAACTCTATTCTAGCCCATGGCATAACCTCTTTCTGGGTTTCCACTTAACCAGAATCCCACTTTCCTTTTGCCTAAATCTAACCTCCTAAACCCCAAGATCATCATGCTGTGGAGAATCCTCCGAAAGTGACTGATGATTAGAAATGTCACAGCTGGTGGCCTGCTACAGAAGCTTCAGAGAAGCCTGGGAGCCAGGGATGATGTTTTCCATCCTTAAGGCAGGACCTAATTTATAGGCATCATCCTCTAAGAAAAGCTTGACTGAGGTCAGGAATAAGAAACAGCTTGGAGCACAGCTGTGTACCTGGATGGTGTGCTCCAGAAGCCAGGCATTTAAAGGGCAGCTAGGTGGGAAGAGAAGGCAAAGGGACACACCGAGTACCTCTGTGTGCCAGGCCCTGGAAAGACATGCTTTCCTGCCTCCTCTACGTGAAGTTCATTTTTGTGAACATCATCTTACAAATGAGGTTTCTAAGGCTCAGGGGAAAGTTTGTTAAGGAAGAGTAGAGCCAGGATTTAAGCCCAAATCTGCTTTACTGCAAAGCCTATGTTTTTTTTTTTTTTTTCCTCAATATGGAGTAGTCTCTCAAAGAAAGGAAAGGGAAAAGAGTGGACACAGAAGAAGTAGGTTGCTCCTAGAGCTGAATCTTGCTAACTTTACAATCCCATGATCCTCCACTCCCTCCCTGGTAAGATAGAGAAGGGGGAAGAGGAGACTGTTTCTTTCCCACCAGAAATTGCAATTGTCCCTCCCCAGCCTCTGTGCTAACACCCAGGGATGGAACATGGAAACTGGGGATATCTCGGGTTTCTTAATCCACCTGCTACTGTTTCCGTCCCATGTGCCTGTGCCTCCCTGGTCCACTCCCACCTGTGTCCCCAGCACAGGGGCCCAGCACTATTTACCAAAGTAAATCTTCTGTTCAAAGGCGTTGTCTGTGGAATAAGTAAATTTTCTAGCTCGGGGATTCACTTGCCGGAAGTAGCTCTGCTTCGGGCTCTGCAAGGCACTGATACTTTCCTTGATATTCTCAGCCAGTATATTCGTGTCAGACAGGCTTTCAGCTCTCTGTGCTTGTGGAGAATGACTAGGCAATCTTGGAAGGGTGAGGGAGGGGGAAAGGAGAAAGTCCACAGCTCGCCCCTGTTCACTTAAACTCAGGTCCTACACCCCTGAACATGTGAAGAACACTTGTTTTACTATTGGCCTTGATAGGTGACAGCTGAATATGGAGCCACCAGAAGGGCTTGTCTCAGCTCCCACCCCCACCTGCTGATGGGGCTGTGCCCTTTGCAGCACTAAGCAGCATGGGGCCTCCATGCTCCCAACACAACTCCTGTGTTTGTGCAAGCATACGTGCTCCTGACACTGGGGATTGAGCGCAGGGTCTTAGGCATGCTAAGCAAGTGCTCTACCACTGAGCCACATCCCAGCCCTTAGCATGACCCTTGATAAACACCATTTCCCTTAGAGGCTGCATGGACTTGGGGAAGGACACCGCATCCTACATCACTTTACTGTGTGTGCTGAGCACCCAGCACCCATCTCTAAGCTCCTGAATGGTACAGCCCCATCCTTTGGCAGAATACCTGAAAGCAGGAGAACACTACTTGTATTTGTCCAATGAACAAATACATACTTTTGTTTATTTTTAGTTCCCTTGTGGAAATCGGGAACATTACTAGTGGCTCCAGCCATCACTCCACTATAAATGAGCAGGAAGCAATCTGAGAAATGTGGCACTACCTTCTCTGTCCTTCAGCTGGCTAGATGTGAGTCTGGTGAAATACTGGCTTGTTACTCAAAGTGACGCAGGACAAAACCTCACTGCCTTCAGGTGTCCATCTGCATTTTCAGCACGGGTGCATTTCTGGAAGAGCTTAGGTGACAAATGGATCAGCAACCTCATAGCTAAGCTTGCTGGGGGAGGCTAGAGCCCATACCTTCTAGGTAAGGATCCTTGGTACGAGCGATTTTCCTCCTCCAGAGACATTTGGTTGACACAGCTACTGGCCTCTAGTAGGAAGAGGCCAGGGTGCTGTTAACACACAACAAAAGCATGTCCAGCCAGGATGCCGGTAGTGCCGTAGCTAAGGCCTTATGTGGAAGGGCTCTCAGAGAGCAAGCTGGCATGGAGAACAGGTGGTTGGTGGGAGGATATACTCTAAACTAAGGAGGTGGCCTGGGGTGTATGTAGCTCAGTGACAGAACACTTGCCCAGCATGTCTGAGCCCTTGGGCTCCATCCCCAACATGGCAGTATATAAAGTAAGAGGTGTAAGCCCTCCTGGGGTCCCTGAAGGGCAGCCTGGGGTTCTCACAGGCATACTGAGGCCTGGCCAGCCTACCCATAGTAAACCGGAAGCAGCAGCTCCTGCTTCTTTTCTTCCTGGGGCTGCAGGGTGATAGTTCGTCCCTCAAACTCAGCTACCTCTTCTGCCTCCAACCGGTTCACAAGCTCCAGGTCGCTGGCAGATGTGAGCTCATCCCGGATGTGGCTCCAGTCGTACTGCTGGCGCAAGAAGCTCTGCCACTTGTTGGGTGACACTCCAGGCCTCTGGGGCCGTTTGTTTTGGATCCAGCGGGCTGTGCGTTTGTTCAGCTTGCTCAACACGAGGGCCTCCCAGGCTCGGGCCTCCCTCTCGGAAGGTCGAAGCCAGTCTTCCCTCTCCTCCAAGTTCACCTCTGGAGAAGATGGCAAATCCAACACAACTGAATCCCTACTGGGAGAAGGCGTGAGAAGAGGACTGGCTGCCTGCACCCGCACAGTTGCTGGCTTTGGTTTCTCCTTCTTTTCAGGATAAGCAGAGCTTTCTGCCTCCAGGGCCCAGGATCGGCCCCCTACTGGGAGCCTGGGTCTGCCAGGTTTCTCAGGCTGGGCCTTGCGGAGGTGGATGTGGGGAGGCTGGATGAGGTCTGTGTTGTAGAGGTGGCTAAAGCTGTACTGGCTGTAAGGCATGCTGGGCAGTGCCCGCTGCCACATCACCTCCTCGGAGAAGGACAGGTCTGCAGCAGCCTGTGTCAGATACTGCTTCTTGAGGCGTCCACAACGCTGCGGGTGGAAGTGGACGACAGGAGGCACACCAGAGACGGAGGCACACTCCTTGGCCCTCGGTTTTGAGAAGCAGAAAGTCATGCCCCATCCCATCCGGGGGCTGAGTGTGTAAGGACAGGTGAGAAAGAGCTTTTCCTCTGGGGCGTTGGCCATGGTTTTTGTTTTTTTTTCCCCCCCAGAAAATGAAGCCTTCCACAGAACCTGGCCCAGAGGCAAGGCCTGTGGCTGCACCTGTTAAGGGGGTAGGAGGAGCTGGTCAGAGCTCAGGTCAGCAGAAATTAGAAGCCCGAAGCAGTTCAGAAAAAGAGTAAGTTGGAAGACAGCAGGAAAAGGAGATGAATAGGGTAGGAAAGCCAGGTGAATTAGACGGACAAAGGAAAACATGGTACAACATTCTAATTGCTTCTTGTATCAGACCCTTGCTTCTGATTCTCACATTTGTCCCCACAGCTCACACCCTCATCTCCTTGCGAGGGTTACTGCTTTTCAACAGTTTCCTACTCTTCCAATTTTTTTTCAAATGTAGTTTTATCTCTGTTTAAAGGCTTATGGTATAAAGTTCAAACAATTCAGCCCGGTGCTCAGGGTTTTCCATGAGCAGGACTCTGGCTTATAGTATTTATCCTGACTTTTCACCCAGCTGGATCTCCTAGCTGTTCTCTGGGTATTCCTCCCCCCACTCTCATAGCTTTCTCACCATGTCCTCAACGTGAAGTGACCTTTTAGTCACACTTTATAATTCTGTTCATTCTTCCAGGCCTGGCTCAGATCCTACCAGCTCCAGAGTTCTTTTTGACCTATGCAAATACCCAAATCATTTATAAATAGCCAAATAATTTTTTGAGACAGGGTCTTACTCTAGAGTCCAGGCTGCTCTCAAACTCACAGCAATTCTCCAGTCTCCAGAGTGTTGGGATTATAGGCATGCACCACCACACCTTATTACTGTGTGGTGCTAAGGGATCAAACCAGGAGCCTCACTTACTGGCCAAGTTCTTTAATCCCTGAGCTATATCCCTAGCCTGGAAATATTCAAATACTTTATAAATAAATCCTTCCATGTCATCCTTAATTTTATAAATTACTTGTAATCCATACCACCTATTTTAGATGTTAATCATGTGACACCTCACATTGTTAAATATTGGCTAATTGTACTGCTTAGGGACCATTTCTCCTGTCTCTTCTGTCCTTCAAACCACCGTATTTCCATGTTGAACATATCTTTCATTGTTATGTTTAAACTGTAGCATATTTTACTTTTTTTGAGATAGGGTCTTGCTCTGTATTCCAGGCCCATCCTGAGCTCATTCTGTAGCCCACGTTGGCCTCTACCTCATAGCAATCCTCCTGCCTCAGTCTCCCCATTGCTGGAATTACAGGAGTAAGCCATCACACTGGCTAAGATGTAGCATACTTTATCCAAGAGACCCTTCCTTAATTATTGGACATGTTGTTTCCAAGTTTTTGGCTACCAGAAAACATGGTAGAGAACAGAGGCTCAGGTGGAGTGTTTTGTTTCATTGTTTCTGTCTGAAGCACTCTCTTGGCCTAATAATGAGAGTCGATAATTATACATACTTTGATAAAAGGTTGGCTCAGGGAAGATATTGTTATTAGAAGAAGCTGGGGCTCAGAGAGGTAGGTAAATTGTTTCAGATCACCTGGCTTTTAAGTAACATATCCAATTTGAAGGACTGTAACTCTGCAGTATTTAATCTCTGCCAGCCTTGGCTCAGGCTCTACTCCCTACCATTCATATGCTGGCTTTGCTACTTCCTGACAGGTACAATTGTTCCCTGTCATTCTCTTTTAGTCCTACCAACTCCTGCCCTTTCTGCTTCCCAAGGTACCCCTGCAGACCAGATCTTTCTTTCTTTCTTTCTTTCTTTCTTTCTTTCTGCCTTTCTTTTTTGTGAAATGGGGATTGAGCTCAGAGCCTCTGCTCTGGCTACTCATTTTTGTTTTTTGGTTTTGATATAGGGTCTTGATAAGTTACTAAGTTGCCCAGGCTGGGCTTTAACTTGTGATCTTCCTCTTTCAGCTTCCCAGAATGCTGGGATTACAGGCCTTGTGCCCAAGACCTGGCTGGTTTTCTTTCCTCCATAATAAACCACACATAATCTGTCTCCCTAGCTTCTGATTCTTTCCTAAGTATAAAATTTGACTCTGATGAGTCAGTTTTCATCTTGAGGCTCCTAGGCCAGAACTGTTAGATTTTTTGCACATAAAATTACTTAATTGCTTTATCTCTTTATAAACATAAAATCCACATGACCACAGGGCAGTCAATATCTAAATAGACAAGAAAAATTAGGGCAAAGGGGAATGTCGTCACAAGGCAGTGTTGTTCCTGAAACCATGCCCACTCTCGCTGGTTGAAAATGAGCTGTCAGCTGAGAGCTGTGTTCCCCTTGTTCTGTTCATGTGAGCCACTCTAGTAAGACATTTCACATTCTCACACATCTATGTGCCTCTTGTTCCTAAGGCAGGGGACATTTTGATACTAGTAATAAATGCTTTAAAAACAGGATGACACCTGGTTCCACTCCAAGATGATTACTTGTTTGGAATGACTGAAGTATTCCCAGATATGTGCCCTTTAACCTGTAATATAAGGAAACTTTGTAACAATGTAACAGTAAAAATGTTATCATATCAGCTATTATAACTTCTCAAAAAATAGCTATTAGCACCTGATGAAAGCTGAGAAAGAAGGGAATGCATAATAGGTCCATTTTATGATCATTTTGTGTGTGTGCATATATATATACACACATATATTATATTATATATAATATTATATATATACACACATATTATATATATATATATATATATATATATATATATATATAATCACTGGACCTTCACACTGTACTATATCCTCAGCCCATTTTTAGTTTTACTTTTGAGGCAGGGACTCTCATTAGTTTCTAAATTATCCAGATGGGCTTAAACTTGCCATTCTCCTGCCTCAGCCTCCCAGAGTGCTGGGATTATAGGCCTGTGCCATGAGATCTGGCTAACAGGTCTACTTTAAAAGGAAGAGGGAGGAGGCAGGGAAAAAAAAAATAAATGGTTTAGTCAAAAGAGGCTTACCCTTGCTAAGCTTACAAGACAGACTGAAGGCCAGTCCTGCACTTCCCAGCATGATACCTTTGGCAAAGTATTTAATATTCCTGTCTTGCTAATCTTAAAGTACAGGGTATGATATCTGTTCCATTTTTTTTTCTAATATAACATCTGATACCTGCTTAAAGATGGAAACGCATGTGAAAACTCTTTACACATTGTGAAGTATTAGATAAATATGAAGTAACATTATTGGTTTAGACTTTACAGGCTAGACTATTATTTTTAAGAGGTAAATCTCTGAGTTAAGTGTGCTGGATCTAGAATTTAGGGGTATTAAAACAGTAGGGACTTCAAAGAGACTTAGAGAGAAAGGAAGCATATAAGCATTTGGGTGCTCCATGCTGCCTAAATTTAGAAATGACCTGGCCCAGCATTACAAGGCAGGGCCCTCTTTCCCAACAAATAGCTGTCTAGAACCAAGAGCAAAATGGCAGGTCCTGGGTCTTTTTATACACTGACAGCACACACACACACACACACGCTCACAAAAGTTCAATAAATCAATCCTAGTACAGCTGCAGAGAAGACCTTTAATTCTAGTCAGTAGTCACTGCCAGCATAATCTCTCCACTTTTGGTTAGGTTAGGCCACATGCTTCCAATTCGACCATGATGACCTTTATAAGTTCCCAGCTGTAAGACATGAAAGTTGAACTGAAGACCCCTTCTGTCTTTGGTATTTTATGGATGTAAGAATCCAACTCAAGTTGTAAAGGCATCTGGCTGTGACATCTATCACCCATTAACTGCCAGGGTCGATTTAGCTGATGTGGCTGGTCAGGCAGGTGTCCCCTTCCTCCCTCACCACTCCATGTAGGTCCCTCCTGAAGCTGTGTGCTTAGTCAAAGAGGACGACCTTCCCCGCTAGAGGAAGACCTTTCTGCGGTCAATGGTATATGATTAGCAGAGCTCCCCTGCTAGAACTCTCACACAAGCTCTCAAGAACCCAGCTCAGCCAGGCATGTGGTACAAGGTCTGTAATCCCAACACTTGGGAAGCTGAGGCAGAGGATTGCAAATGTGAGCCCAGACCCTGTCTTTTTTTTTTTTTTACAGTAATTAATTTTAAAAAAAGAGTTGAGGACTTAGTGCAGTGTAAAGGCCCTGAATTTGACCTCCAGTACTATGAAAAACAAGCAAAAGTCAAACCCAACTCAAAAACAGGTCAAAGCTCAGAGACTTTTGAGTTTAGCTCCACTCTCCTGTTTGCTTTCCTGGGCCCCTGGCCTCACCCTCCAGTCTGCACCTTTAGTCTGCAAAGTGGCTGCATAGGCGGAATGATGCGTGCTAAAAGGAGCAACATCTTGCTTTATTTCTTCCAAATTAAAATGGAAGAAGTTGCCTGAACATTAGCTGTCTTCATGCTTTCCACCTCCAGGCTCTAACTGGAAGTTGTGAGGTAAGAGGAGTCCGTCAGCCTGGTGTTGGTTAGATGGGGCTCAGGTACCTTCTGCATTAAGGAATTGTGACATGTAGACCCAGCTAGGGTGTAGCTTAGTGCATAAAGTACCTGCCTAGCATGTGCAAGACTCTGTTTGACTCCCAACACCACATAAAGAAAATCAGCCAGGTGTGGTGGTACATACCTATAATTCCAACACTTGGGAAACTGAGGCAGGAGGATTGCTATGAGTTCCAGGCCAGTCTAGGCTACAAAGTGAGTTCAGGACCAGCTTCCACTACAGAGTGAGACTCTATCTTAAAAATGAAAACAAAAAAAGTAGACTCCTTTTTTCTTTGTTTTCTTTTTTCTTTTCTTTTTTTGAGACATGGTGTCACTGTGTTCCAGGTTGGGTTTGAACTCATGATCCTCCTGTCTAAGTCTCCTAGAGTGTTGAGATTCTTAGATATGTGTTACCACATCTGACTTCAAAACGCAGACTCCTCTGGCCCACTCCGAGGACACTGTTTCAGAAGGCTGCATGTAAGACTTAAAAATCTGAATTTTTAACATGTTCTCAGTAGTTAAGTTTATAGAACTCAAAGCCCCATTGAGTATCAGTGGGGAATATAAAGAAACCTTGATTAGTGGGGAGAGCAGGACCAAAGACCGCAGCCTCTGAAAACTGGCTTAAAATATGTAACCTGCCTCTTCTCTCTGGCCTCATCCAGCCTCCCAACTTTCTAATCCCCATTTCTAATTTCCAGCGGTTACTCTGGAAACTACCACTCAGATGATCTGTTCTAACACCTTTATCACACTGAGTCCAAATCAGGGCCCAGAAAGGAGACTTGACTGAGATCACAGTCCTGGCTCTTTTGACATCTAATCCAAAGTGATTTTTAGCTTCTTCCAGCTTCCTCTTATCATTAAGCTGCTGCTAATCAACTGCTTTCAGATGGTGGTAAAGCTGCTGAGTTTTAAAATTACCTTCAAAATTGGCCTTTCCCAGCTCAGTCCTAAAGAGAAGCAAAGTTCTTCATCTTAACCCTTCCTTGGCTTCTTGGGTTCCAATGGCTGTTTATGTTAGTTACCAAGCAACCAGCTGCTCAGTTCCATCAGAGTTCAACTGGGGAAACCTTAACCATTTGTTAAGTTTCATTCTTTGTAAACTAAACTTTGAGAAATTGTATCATTCTTATTTATAGGTGGTTTAATTGATTTCTTAGCTATTCTTTGAAAAAAAATAACCTCTAGACCTATGTGGCTTAATAACCACCCCTCTGACCCCACAAACAGGAATTCATAAATCTTGCTGAGAAAGAGCAAATCAGGAAATATATGAACCAACACAGCTCTGGCATTCTTCAGGTAGAGAGAAAAAATGATGAAATAAAAGCTATCTTTGGGGCATTTTCCACTCCCCTTTCATTTCCCCCACTGCTACTCAATCTCCTTCTACATAGTTCAATTCCACACCCTGTGTGCCCACAAGTCCTGGCTAGATTATTTGCCCATTGGCATTAAAGAATAACTCTAAAAGGGAATAGGAAAATAGTTTAGTCTAAGCAAAATATGAGTGACCCTGGCCTAGGAACATAGATTCCAGTTACCTGGAATGATATGTTCCACTGTAGAGGAGGGTAATAAAGTTTTTATAATCACAGAATCAAAGAAAGTCACGTCAAAACATCTACTAATTACACTGTGGGAACATTAGGCATGTGAGCTATAGCAAAGTGGGGGAAACTTCCAAGGGTTACCTTATGGCATTCTCAGCATTAGGGCTCATGGAGGCAACAAGCTTAGGGATATATTCCAAGAGTTTTATCTAGAAGTCAGGAGGATATTAGGTCAGATACAGAAATTAATAATTACTATTAAAAGGAGATAAAGAAAGGGGCACTAGCAATACATTTCTGAATCCCAGCTACTCAGGAGGCCAAGGTAGGAAGATTATGAGTTCAACGGCATCTTGGGTAATTTAACAAGACCATGTCTCAAGAAAAAGGGCATGGTGTGATGACAAAGACAGCCCAAGAAGGGGCTGGAGGAATAGCTCAGTTGTGAAAGTGCTTACCTAGCAAGTTCAAGGCCCTGAGTTCTGTTCCCCAGCACCATATAAACTGGGTGTGGTGGCTCACGCCTGTAATCCCAGCACTCAGGAGGCTGGGGCAGGAGGACTGACATGAGTTCAAAGATAGACTGGACTGCATAGTGAGTTCAGGACCAGTGTGTACTACTGAGCAAGACCCTGTCTCAAAAAAAAGTCCAAGAAAACTTTATCTCTTCATCTGAAATATTCATCTCTTCACTAGCACATGTTCTAATCAACCAAAGTAAAATAGTCTGTAGACTCTTGCATCGGATGCAGCTTCTTCAGAGAACTTCATTTCACGAGCCAGTCACACCATTTCTACAGGGTATTCTTCAAATCTTGTATTTCATATGGTACACTTTAGGGCCTCAGAGAGACTGGTCTGCAAGTGTTTGCTTATGAAACAAACTCATTTGCCCTGACAACAGGAAGGAGGCTTTGTTGATCCTAATCAGGCTATTTGGGTGGTCACCATCTTTATTCCAGACAAGGCTGGTGTTCCTGACGAAGCTGAGTACTGACTTTAGTGCCTGAGCTCTAGCTGTGCCTTGACCCACAGAGGGGTGAGAGGGCATGTTCTCTAGAATGAAAAGATTTGGAAGACTAAAAGAATACATATTAAAATTCTCAAATATTGAAGATTTGAGGGCCTGAAGGACAAAAAGGGAATGAGGTTATATGTGTGCATGTATGTGCATGTATGTGTGTATGTGTGTTTATAATCATTCATTAGGCCTCAGACCCAGAGATATGTAATTTCTGGTTGCCATACCCAGAGGTCCTCAGCAACTTATGAAGAATTATAGGAATTACTCCTCTCAGAAATAATATAGAAGTTTAGCGCTATGGAAAACCAGGCATTAATCAGACAAAATACCATGTTAAACAGAAAATTTTCTGGAGTGATTAAGTAGTTGTGGGATTCCCAAATTTTTGGCAGTGTTCTTGGGACTAATCAAGATCCCCATGGCCAGGACAATCCTATGATTGAAAGAGCTGCCTCAGTGTCCCACCCACATGGGAAGTGTAGCCAATCAACACTTATCCTGGGGCTCAAAAGGTCAACAGTCCTAAGAATGGCCACTTTCTCCTTTCCTAAAGCACATGTTCAAATGAAATGAACTTCCTTCTTGGGACCATACTAGCTGTGGGGAAATGTCACATTTCTTTTAATGAACCTTAGCCCCTGTGGTATCCTTTGAGGATACTGTTTAATCTTTTGCCCATATGCTGCCTTTGATTGCATCACTAGAGCTCTGGAAAGGGTTATACTCAATCTGGCCAGGTGGCTGGAAAATCTTGTGGGTTTAGAAAAGTCACAGCAGAGCTAGTGGCCAGCCTAATTTTTTTGGACAGACTACAAAGAACCTGGAAAAGGGATTCCTCCCAGGACCCTCCCCGGTAACAGATATGTACCCCAAAGAACTGAAAACAGGGACCTGACTTGCTCTTTGTAGACCATGTTCATAACAGCATATTTATTTACAACAGTCCAAAGATGGAATCAATCCAAATATGCATGGATGGATAAACGAATGATGGGAATGTTCTTCATCCTGAAAAAGAATAAAATTCTGATACATGCCTCAAGTGTATGGGGAAACTTGAAGTAGGAGCAGAGGAAATTCCTCTCCACCCTCTGAAGTTTCCTTAAATTTGGCATAGTAGTACAGATTAACAGAGAAAAAAAAGCATTTAAATCCACTGACATGTATAAGAGCATTACAGGAGAATGTTTACCTACTAACCTAATAAAACTTAGAAATTTGTCTTTCTGCATAGAGGAACAGTGTGGGGGGAATAGAGAAACTTGAAAGATAATAAATGATTTTTATGCATATATTTTTTTCTGGTGGTGATAGTCCTGGGGATCAACTCAAGGGCTTTCACACTGAGCCATATCCCCACTTCACCCCCTTTTCTAATTTTTTATTTTTAGACAGAACTCAGTCCCCAGACAGGGTCCAAGAAGGTCATAAAGACAGATTTTGGGAAATGTAATCCACTCCCACTTATGGAGCAGGTTGCAGGTTCACTGATTTCCATCAGAGAAAAAGAATTCTCAAGATGCACCATTAAGAAGGCATAAAGGAATTTATTAGAATTTTAAAAGTACACACTCAGAAAAATAGGCCTAAGAGAGAGGCATACTGTGGCCTTGAGCTGGGTATATTTATGTGGATTTCGGGTCAAAACCTGTGGAACTTGTGAATCTGTGGGAACAGGAGATTCAATCAACAGATGAAAAGTGATGGCCCTTCCTTGGGGAAGGGGGATGGCCCTTGCATATGTGATAGCCACCACAGATGATAGAGTAGGGACTTGGAGTATCCCTAAAAATGAATCATCCCTCATCCGTAGGGGTTTGCCCATGTGGTGGGATATTTTAAAATGCAAATCATTTACATGTATTTGAAGCTGAGATGCGCTATCCTCCTAATAGTGAATGTCTTAGTCACTGTCTCTTTCTTGGGACACAATACCTGACATCACAATTTAAGAGAGGAAAAATTTATTTTGGCTCACAGACCTATGAATTGTTCATGGTTCAGGCTGTTCATGGTTGGCTTGCAATTGTGGAGGGGTATGATGGAGGGCATAGGCACAGGAAAACAGTTCTCTGCATAAAGAAGCCAGGGATAAGAATATATACCTTCAATGCTATTATGTCCCAGTGACCAATCCCTCCAACCAGGCCTGCCTCCTAACAGCAGATGAAATCACTAATGGGTTAAGCCACTTGATCTAGTTAATCTCTGTTATGGTTTGGTTCTGCAGTGTCCCTCAAAAGCCTCATATTCCTATGGATACTATGTAGGGTTGAGAGGTGGGGCCTTACTGGAAGGGACAGATGCTTAGGGCTTAACCTGGAAGGGCATGTGCTGGTTCTGCCCTTTCTCCCAGTCTCTCTGTTCCACCGTGCTGTGAGGATCTCTGTCTCCCAGGCAGCTGTAGCTTTAGCTGTGGTCCCACCATGTGATTCCACCATTCTCCAGCCTCCCACCCATGAATGGACAGAGGTCTTCTGAGAGTGTAAGCTTCAATAAATCTTCCCTAAGTTGTGGATGTCGGTTACTGAGTCACAGTGAGAAAAAGTAACTAAGACAGAAACTGGTACCAGAGAAATGGGGTCGTTGCTCTGGCTCTACCTGACCACGTGGTTTGGAATTCTTTAAAATTTGTTTGTAGGAGGAATTTGGAAAGGTTTGAAGATGCCGGCTGGAGAAGCTCTAGCCCTAGAATGCTCTGAGCTGAGCATGATGGGAGATCCTGGTCAGAGCTCAAAAGACCAGAATAATGACAAAAGTGTGGATCGGAAAGGCTGGGCTCAGAAAGTTTCAGATGGGAAGGAGTACTGTATTGGCAAGTGGCCTAAAAATCACACGTGCTATGCTCTGGCAGAAAGTTTGTTGGCATTTTGCCCTCATCCACAGTGTCTTTAGAAGAGGGTTTCTTTGGTCTGTGAGGTTTGCCCATTTGTGCTACTTAAAAAGCAGGCCATTTACATGTGTTTGAAGCTAAGATATGCTGTTCTCTTAATAGTGAGGCTTCCTAAGAATACAGTTTGGTAGGAGGCAGCACAACTCACAGGTGTAAAGCACAGGTCTGGAGCTTAGTGCATAGGCTCATTGTCTTTAAGGTTCCTAGGAAATTCACCCAGAAACAAAATTATAAAAGCTTGAATAAGTTTTGTGTTCTAAAGCTGCAATTTTTCTTGAAGAAGTACAAGTTTAATATTACAATTTTTCTCAGTTTTCTATTTATCTTTATTTACTCTCTCTCTCTCTCTCTCTCTCTCTGTGTGTGTGTGTGTGTGTGTGTGTGTGTGTGTGTGTGTGTGTGTGTGTGTGTGTGTGTATGTGTGTGTTTGTTACTGAGGGCTGAAGAAGGAACTCAGCGCCTTCACACTATATTACATCCCCAGCCCATTTTTTGATTTTGATTTTAAGACAAGTTCTGACTAAGTTTCTAAGTTGCCCAAGCTGGGCTCAAACTTGTGAACTTCCTGCCTCAGCTTTCCACAGTGCTGAGATTACAGGCCTGTACCACCAGGCCTGATAAGGTCTGGAAACTTTAAGACATGTCTGGCAAAATATGTAAACACAGACTTTAAAGGAGGGGGATAGCAAAGAAAAAGGATGTTCAAATCCCCCTCCAGCCTGGCTCTCAACAAGAATCCTTCTTTTCAGGGCTCTAACAAGTTTACCCCATCCAGCAACAGACTATGACCTTCCTTGTAACACCTCTCAGGCAGACTGCTTTGTAAATTCAGATCAAAAGCCAGTTTATTGTTATTATTATTAACTTATTTATTTGCAGTATTATAGATCAAATCCAGCACCTGACTCACTTCTCTCTAACACTCCTTTGTTTCTTCTCAGCCCAATGCAGGGAGGGACTTTCTTTCTTAAATGTTTGAGAAAATTTGTTTCAAAAGAAATGCAGTGGGGTGGGGGGCAACTTCAGTCCTTGTTTTCAAAATAAAACTACCAGGCTAGGGATTTAGATCAGTGATTTGAGCACCTGTCTAGCATGTGCAAGGCCCTGGGATTGATTCCCCAGCACCACATAAAGACTAGCTGGGTATGGTGACACATACCTGTAATCCCAGCACAAGGGAGTCTGAGGCAGAAAGATTGCCATGAGTTCAAGGTCCACCTAAGCTACGTAGTGAGTTCAAGACCAGCCTAGACTACAAAATAGACCCTGCCTCAGAAAACCAAAAACAAAGGGGGGGGGGGGGAAGGCCCTTTCTGAAAAAGAAAGAAAGAATGAAATAAGGAAAGAAAGGCCACTGGATTAAATCTCCTGGGAATTTCATCAAACAATAAGTAAAGATTAAACACCAGAGAAAGTAATCACTACATCCTATGCTACTGGCTGCACTTAGCCATATAACTAGATCCACCTGCTAGCCACAAGGTCAGATCAAAGAGGCCATTTATTATGGTAAATAGGAAAAAGGGATTTTTATTCAAAGCTAGCTTTGAAGAAAATGGCAGAGAATATGTCTCATATTCTTTATGTGTTGATGAGCAAGAACTTTTTATAGTACCATACAGAGGGGAAGAGGAGTGCAGAAATACTTTGTCAATTCGCAAAACTGGTTTTTGACGGAGTATGGTGGCACATGCCTTAATCCTAGCACTCTGGGAGACTGAGGCAAGAGAATCACAAGTTCAAGCCCAGCCTGAGCAATTTAGTGACTTAGTGAGACCCCCATCTCAAATCAAAAATAAAGATGGGCTGGGAATGTAGATCAGTGTGAAGGCCCTGCGCTCTATCTCCAGTATCACAACAACAGCAAAAAAAAAAAAAAAAAAAAAAACCAAAACATAGTAAAAAAAAAAAAGAAAGAAAGAAACAATCTGGGAAATCTGTTCCAAGGTTTCAGATGCTATCTTATGGCCCTTAGCTTAAGGGTTGGTGGAGGCTAGGGATTTGCTATGTTCAGTGAGAAATTTACCTATGAAATCGGAAAAATCCAGTCTAGATAAAGTTTAAAGTTAACCTGAGCACTGCCATCTTGAACCTTTCTCTAAGCTTTTCTTTTCATTGTGTTTCTCAGAAGAGTTCCAGGTCATTATCTATAAACCCACAACGTCCTGTTTGATAAAATGTTCTGCTTAATAGGCTGCCCTGACCCTTTCCCAACTCAAAAAATGTTTGTCAGGGGTATTATTTTAACATGTTCTAGGAACTATGAAACTATGCTGAAAAAACAATGGCTGAAACTGATGGTATTGCTCACCCCCTTTGTGGTTTTTGCCTTTATAAGCTGTGCTCTAAAACTGGTAGAGTGCATAAAATACTCAAGTTCAATGTAAACATTATGTAACAAAATGGGTTGGAAAAAAAAGAAGAAAGCAAACTGGTAGGGGTTGAGGGTGGTTGTTAGGGCGTGAGCCCGCTCTTGACTGCCAGCTAAATAAAGGACTCATACTTACCCCAAAGTGAGTGGCGTTTCTCGTGAGTGGCATTGTGTCTCACGTGCAAACAACACCTATGATGAGATCACGTATGAAAGTTAAAATGAATGACTATTAAAGGGCCTGAAATAGCCAAGATAATTTTGGCTCTTGACTTATAGCATTCCATCTCCCCACAATTACCAATATCTAGGCTTTAAAGAATTTTCATGTGGACTGCTCTGAAAAGATCACACTAACTTATACATTTGCCAATTGTAGTAGTTTCCCCACTCTCTTCTCAACATCTGACATTCCTTATGTGAGAGACAAGTAAAAGCCAATTGGCTCCTGGGGTAAGGGGTTGGGGGAGGGAGGATGGGGAACGGTCTGCAATGATACAAATCCTTGCACTTCCGTTTTCTAGCTATGAGTTTCTTAGCAAACTGAGTAACCGCACTGGACAACACTTTTTCTCAGAGGTTCTTTTTAGACAGGGTCTTGTTCTGTAGTCCAGACTGGTCCTGAACTCACTACTAGCCTGAGATCACAGCATTCTTCCTCCTACCTCAGCCTCCCAAGTGCTGAGATTATAGGTGTTTACCACCATATTCAGTTTACGTGGTTCTAAGGGATTGAACTCAGGGCCTTGTGCTTGGTAGGCAAGTGCTCTAACTGCCATACTATTCCTCCAGCCCCTCTCAGAGTTCTTGTAAGCATTAAGAGTTAGCTTTGTCCATGTCACTTACCTTCTTTAACTACTGAGACTGTATACACAAAATACACCTGCAATATCCTATAAGTAATCAGGGCTAAATGATCCACCACTGGAATTTGAGAGCATTTGGAAGTAGGTATGTTTGGGACAGCTCTCCAGATTGGTCTTACCAGCAGCAGAGGCAAACACAGTTTTCACATTTCCAGGTTTCTCTAACAACAAGGATATTAAATTATGCCCATAAATCAGGCACGAAACCTCGGAAAGGCCCTACACCGTAAGTTTGATGAAAACTGGTCGTAATCTATAATTTACGAGACAGTGGAAAAATGAAGTCTAGGCTGAGTGGGATAACCTTTGCTTAAAGGAAAAAAGGGAGGGCGCAGTATAACAAACTAATGACTACTATGCAATTGGGCTATTTTTACATTCTATGAAGTGCACCCCCGAGGTCACACAGCTACTAGGCTGCTAGGACTGTCAGGTGGGGGGCAAGCGCGGAAGGTGTGCCTGCAGACAGCGCGGCAGCCACACGCCGGGGCGCACGCTTTGAAAGGAAAGGCCTCGGAGAAGTAAAATAATTCTTTCAGCCATCAGCAGTGTCGCCGGGTCTTTTCTAGGTGCCAGGTGCCTTAAAAGCCAGCTCCCGTGCAGCCCACTCTCCGAGGCCACAGCGCGCCTGAGAGGGAAGTGGAACTAGAAGGGGACACCGCCGCCGGCGGCCCGGTCTCGGGGCTAAAAACCAAAACCCGCGCTGCAGGGTCTGTGGGCCAACGCAGAGGCCCTGAGCTGTACCTTCCGTACCGGGGGAAAAGTGGCTTCCGACACGGGCATTCCGGGACAGCGCGCGTAAGCTCGCCCCTTCGGATTGGCAGAGCCCGCGGCCTCGGGCCCAGGGGGCGTTGCGCCGGCCGGCCGGAAGCCGCCGCTGGAGAACCTCGCCTTGTTCCTCCTCTCTCGGGCTCTGCCAAGTTCTGGGCCAGCGGGCGACATGGTGGCCTCGTCTCTCGCCGCGCTGCGCGCGTGTGGGCCGTGCCGGTGGAGCGTAAGGGGCTGGGGGCGGCTGTCAGCGCCTCCACATCCCAGGCTGGGCGGCCGGACCGCCGCCACGCTGAGCGTGGAGCCCGCCGGCTGCCTCTGCGACGAGCCGGTGCGCATCGCCGTGCGCGGCCTGGCGCCCGAGCAGCCCGTCACGCTGCGCGCGGCCCTGCGCGACGAGAAGGGCGCGCTCTTCCGGGCCCACGCGCGCTACCGCGCGGACGCCGCCGGCCGCCTGGACCTGGCGCGCGCGCCCGCGCTGGGCGGCAGCTTCGCGGGGCTGGAGCCCATGGGGCTGATCT
>PVKB01005523.1:0-17511 GCA_004027205.1 Ctenodactylus gundi | reverse complement strand
CCTTTTTTTGCCGGCAGGTGAGCACACCCCTCCCCCCGTCAGTCCTAAGTCTCCCAGCTTTCTACAGAAGGAAGAAGCTTGCAGAGTTCCAGGGGTCAGTGCCAAGGAGACGGGAATGGAATGGCTGGCGGCCTAGCGAGTGACCGCTGCCACTCCACAGCCTTCAAATCCAGTTTTCAGTTTAAAAAGCTGGTAAGGAAAGGGAAGAAACACTTCTGATATTTTAAAAACTCATAGTTTTATTTTTCAGTATTCTAAAAGTTTGCCAGTTTTGCAACTAATTATTCCCACAGTATGTTAGGGTTTATGTAAATTAGGAGTTATAATAAGGCCTCTCTTGTCAAGTGGAAATCAGATTATTGGATAGTCTCACATAAAAACCTGTTGGCAGCTACTCATAGGCTAAGTAAGGCAAGATGGATGCCAAATTTGAGGCCATCCTGGGCACCTTAGCAAGACCCTTTATCAAAAATACAAAGGTCTAGGAACATAGGTCAACAATACAGTGCTTGGGCAGAGCCCAGCGTTCCACTCCACCACTACCAACCCCACCCCCTGCAGAAAGAGAAAAGCTACTGAGCCTAATTAGTAATCAAAGAAATGCAGAATAAAAGTACAGAGTACATTGCACAACCTCAAGAGTGGCAGAAATGTGCAAGGCCAACGTTACTATTAGTGACAGGTAACTGGAGGAAAAGAAGTTCACCTGTATAGTACAAGGAGCTGAAGTGTTCAGCTACTCTGGGAAACAATTATTCTTTAAATGCATAGTTGGAAATGCTGTTTGGTTCATGCACGGTGCATGTGCACTGGGAGGCATTTTACTTGGAAGCAGCCCAGGTGCCCACCAACAGTGGCATTGGTGTGTAGAAATAAAATTTGTAGTGTCTCCACAGCAAAGTGAGTGAACCATAGCTGCAGAAATCAACATGCAGGTAGGAGTCTTCAAAATGGTGTTGGCTGAAACAAATGAGTGCCAGGACACATTTAATATCATTCCATTTAAAAAGCAGAAAAATGCCAACCAAACACAGTGAGCTCAAGGCTAGCTTGGACTACAGCGCAAGACCCTGTTTCAAAAAAAAAAAAAAAAAGTAGGGGCTGGAGGAACAGCTCAGCAGTTAAAGCACATGCCCTAACAAGCGCTAAGTCAAGTGCTAAGTACTTGAGTTCAATTCCCCAGCACCACACCACATAAGCCAGGCATGGTGGCGCACGCCTGTAATCCCAGCACTTGGGAGACTAAGCCAGTAGGATTGCCGTGAGTCCAAAGCCAGCCTGGTCTCCATATTGAGTTAAAGACCTGCCTGGGCCGCAGAGGAAGACTCTTGTCTCAAAAAAAAAAAAAAAAAAAAAAAAAAAAGCAAAATGTGTGTAAGTACACAAATTACCTGATGAACTAAGAATACAGAGAATTCAGGACACTGCAGGGAGGAGAGGGGCGTCAGTACTCGGGGGCGGTGTGTTAGTACAGACCTATTTCCTAAACAGTATTAACTGTCAAATGTTTGCTGTGGTATTCTTTAAATTGGACATGTGAATGACAAGCTTTCGTATGTAAATGTGAAAATATATGGAATCATGAAGAATGAGTAGTCTTTAAAAAATTTGTTGTTGTTGATTTATTTTTTGTACTGGGGGTCTAACTTAGGGCTTTCTACCTTCTGGACAAGTGACTCCACTGACCTGTAGCACTGCTGAGTCGCCTTTTGAGTCTGTCCATTCACTTAGCAGAATGCTTTTGAGAGTCACTGAGGCTGCTGAATGTTTTTCATTTCTTTGTAGTAGCACATTACATGGATGTAGCTCAATTTTTCTTATTCATGTATATATACTTTTTTTTTTTTTTTAAAGACAGAGTCTTGCTCTATAACCCAGGCTGGTCCTGAACTCACTGTGTAGTCTGCCTGGCCTTGAACTCACAACAGTCCTCTTGCCTCAGCCTTCCAACTGCTGGGATCAGAGGCATGAGCCACCACACCTGGTTTATGTGGTGCTGTGGAATTGAACCTAGAGTTTGTCCTTGCTAGGTGAGTGTTTTAACCTCTGTGCTATTCCTCCAGCTCCGTTTATATTGGTTCACCAGTTGAAGGACATTGGATTTTTTTGGAGTCTGGAGATAATAAGTGAAGTTGCTTTTTTTTTTTTTTTTTTTTTTTTTGAGACAGGATCAAGCTGTGTAGCCAAAGCTGGGTTTGAACTTGCAATTCTTGTTCAGCCTTCTGAGTGCTGGGATTTCAGGTATATGCTACCATGCCTCCTATCAAGTTTTTATTTCTCTTGAGTAAATACCTAGGAATTAGACTTGTGGGCCCTCTGGTGAGTATATGTTTGATTTTATAAGAAACTTTTTTTTTGTGGCACTGGGGATTGAACCCAAAACTTTATATTTGCTAGGCAAGCATGCTACCACCCCATCCCCAGTCCTTTAATTTTATTTTAAGACAGGGTCTCCCTAAGTTGCCTAGACTGGCCTTAAACTTTCAAGCTTTCTGCCTCAGCCTCCGAAGTGGCTGGGTCTACCATCTTACCTGGCTTCTGACAGTGGTTTCTGTAGAGACTATGCTATGTTGCATTACTACCAGCGTTGTATGTCTTTTCCAGTAGCTCTGTATACTCACTGGTGGTTGGTATTGTCTGTTTGGAGAGTGGAAGAAGGCAATATTTTTGTTACTGTTTTTATTCATTTTGTGTTTTTAATTTTTTGAGACAGGGTCTTGCTTTGCAGTTCAGGCTGGTCCTGAAGAATGTAGTTCAAATAGGCCTCTAACTCAAGACATTTCTCCTGCCTCAACGGATTACAGATGTGTACTATCACGTCCAGCTAATCTTTATATGCTGCTGGGGACTTGAACCCAGAGCCTTGTAGATGCTAAACAAGCACTTTCACCCCTGTGCTATGCCCCAGCCCCTGTTTTTATTAATTTGTAAAGTTTTTTTTTAACCTTAGTGCTTCTGTTCAAACCCAAGGAATCACATGTGCAGTGCTTATATTACTGAGCTGCATCTTTGGCTCCTAAAGAATTCTTATCTCAACAGTAATACGTGTTCTTTGTGAAAATCTGAAAGGCTTCAAGACTCTGGATGTAGAGGGAATATGGATTTAGCATGTGTCACTCTGAATGTTTGAAAACCAGTGGTCTTCCTTTCAGCATTTTTGACAATCAGTGGGAAAGTTGATCATCCCCAAGAAGGCAACAAGTGGCTATTAACTCCACTGCAAAGAGCTTCAAGAATAGTTTAGTTTTGTATGTTTGTTTTTTCTTCCCAAGAGCCTGGATCTTATCCTGGGATTGTGGACCTTTTCGGAGTTGGAGGCGGCCTTCTGGAGTATCGAGCTAGTCTGCTGGCTGGAAAAGGATTTGCAGTGATGGCGCTAGCCTACTATAACTATGATGACCTCCCCAAGGGCGTGGATGCACTGTATGTGGACTACTGTGAAGAAGCTATTAACTATCTGCTCAGTCATCCTGAGGTTAGATCTTACCTAAGTTTTTTGAGCTATCCGGTCTCTTGATCTCTGCATGCTTTTTTATTTTTTATTTATTTATTTTTTTGAAACAGGGTCTTTGTCTGTAGTCCAGGCTGGTCCTGAACTCACTACAGTGCCCAGACTAGCCCCAAATTCAGTAATCATTCTGCCTTAGCCTCCCAAGTACTGGGGTTACAGGCATGCACCAACACCCCCAGCTTGTGGGGTGCTGAGGAATCAAACTCAGGGCCTTGAACTTGCTAGGAAATCTCTCTAACTGCTGTGCTATTCCTCTAGCCCTGTGTATGCTCTTGTGTGTGTGTGTTTGCTACTAAGGACTGAACCCAGTGTCTTCACACTGAGCTATATTCCCACCCCATTTAATTTTGTATTTTGAGATAGGTTCTTATCAAGTTGCTAAAGTGTCCAGGCTGGGCTCAGACTTGTGATCTTTCTGCCTCAGCCTTCTAGAGTTTGTGCCAGGCCTGGCCTTCTGCATGTTCTTGCTTTACTTTTAATTTTTTTCCAAGTTGCAAAGTAGGTGGTTTATTTTGAAAACAAAGGCAGAGGGCTAGAAGCGTTTACTATCTGGAAGGGTCCTGAATTGGGTTGCCCTGTATGCTCTCACAGAAGTTAATGTGTTATTGACCACTTCTGTACTCCAACATCTACTGCCTGTTGTAGTCACTTCTCCTAGACATGTCCATGTATTTCTATACTACTAATATGTTTAGTTTAAGTGGAGATGTTGTTAGTTGGGATTCTGAATTCCACTATTACAGTATTTCATATAGTTAGTGAAGCCAGGCACAGAGAACCCTGGGACTGACGAAGGAAGTAGAGGGAAAGAAGAAGGTGCCCACTCAGGTGTTTGTGTTCTATTGACCTCTTTCTCCTGAGCATCCTCAAACGCGTAGAGTTAATGTTAAAGGAAGAACTTGGCAGCTGTCACCTGGTTACCAGGAATGTTCTGAGGTTTCTAGTCTCAGCATTTCAGAGGTCAAAGTGATAATCCTTGAAATCAATGTGGAGGAAAGCATTGGAGCTTTTAGAAAAGGTCACTGGATATGATGGCACAAAGACACAGGTTGGACTTGGGATTTGATTACCTCTGTTTCCTGTTGTGAAAATTGGGGTGATTAAAATATCATGTAATTCCTCATATTTTAGTGAAGACTGAATGACTGAAACCAGTCCCAGTGCGGTTACAGAAGTCACAAGACCGCGGGGACTGCAGTGAGAACTCCACCGCGTGGCCATTGTTTGTAATACAGATGACATTGACAGGAGCAGTGAGTCTTCCTTGTGCAGCTACACCCAGGGAATGGAAGACAAGAAAGAGGGTAGCAGTAGACTCCTTGAGGGCCGGGGCATGTGCAAGGCCCTGGGTGCAGCCTCCAGCACCACAAGGGGAAAGAAACAGTAGAAACTTTTCTTACATATTTTCCTGTGACAGGGAGTAGTGAACTAGGATGGTGACAAAGTGGGTGAGGTCACGAGATTGTCAGTAAGTGGAAGAGTACCAAAGCAGAAAGAAACTGGTGGGAACGAGGCAGGAAAGGGAAAGTATAAAGGAGAAAGAGAAGAGGAAGCAGGAAGTAACGCAGAAGGGCAGTCCTGGAGAATGAGTGGCTGTCAGCAGGAGAGGGGGCCTCTGAAAGGGCAGGAGGGACCTCCGAGAGCTTGCGTTCACCTGACAAGAGGTCGATTTGGGAGTGCGGGAGTAAGAGGCTCCTACTACGCAGCTTCTTTTTTCTCAATGGAAGAGGAAGAGCTAGCTGAAAGTGAGGGAGAATGAAGGCAATGTGGGGTAAAGGAGGCTGGAGGGAAGAAGCTTAGTGGTTGAAATGTCTGCTTAGCCTATGTGAGGCCTGGGTCTGAATCCCCAGCACCACATGAAGATGCTGGGCATGGTGTTGCACACCTGTGGTCCTCTGAAGAAGCGAAAGGTAAAATACTAGTGACATGTTGTAAGACTGGTGGGCAAATGGATAGTCCTGGGAAATTAAAGCAAGCTTAGCCAGCCCTAATGTGTGTTTTCCCATAGCAGCGTTCAAGTGCAGCACTGCAAGCCTGAAGAAGGTGGATGGATGGGTGGACTTGACCAGGTGCAGGCCGGGAAAGCCAAAGGAAGAGAGGCGTAAAAGAAGATGAGTGTGTTTGCAAGGGAGTGGGGCTACTGACAAGGCAGTAAATCCAAGCTGGATGAGGTGCACGCATGAGTGGGAGGCTGATAAGGAGAAAGTTAAGCCATCGTAGTCAAGGCCTCACAGAGGTGGAAATGGGTGCTACCACAGGACTAACCCGCAGGGCTGAAATTTGGTAGAGAGTAGGACACACAAATCGGTGATTGGAGATGATATGAACAATAGATGATTGGTTTAGGCAGAAGAAATGGATGAGGCTGAGATGGAGAAGGAGATCCTAGGAGGTGTGGGACCAAGGATCCCCATGGGACAGATCATCTTGTGAGCCACTAGATTCCAAAGGAAAAATAATGGTAGAATGAGAGCCTGTGTCCACTGTGGCAAAGACTAAGCCCCCAGGACAGCATCACATTCTTTTCCCCTCCCGCTCTGAAGATACAGAGATGTGATAAGAACAAGCAGTAGCTGAGGCTGACAGGTTCCTGGTTCAGTATCTGCTTCAAGGAAGCAGATACCTACTCACTGTGTTGGAGAAACCATCATCCCTGAATGGCTATGGCTATTTGTCTCTGGAGCTGCTACTTTATGGTCAAGTTAGGAAGCTTTAAGACAGGAGCCAGGTCCTTTTAGTGTGATTTTTTTCAGAGCTTCAGCTTAACTACATTTCTTTGTGTGATGATATCTCTAATTTCTCTAGGATTCTTAAGCACAGAAAAAGAGACTCATACATCTGTATTTGTGAGAACTACTAATTAAAATACCAGAGCATATAATCCTATTAAAGTTATGCTTTTGTTAAAAATGGCTGCTAGGATAAATACAAATAAAAATAAAAAAGTCATCCTGTCATTATTTGAGGTCACCAAGTATGGGAACGGAGAAATTTTGGAAAGGAAGGAAGAATAATTGAAAACTTGTAAGTTGTGATTAGAGGGTAGATTGAGCTCAGTGACAGGCTCAGGTCTACCTGACTTCCAGGGAGGGCACTACTCACTATAGAACTTCTTCACGGAATCATTCTCCTTGCCTTCTGTCTGTCTCTTATTCAGGTGAAAGGTCCAGGAGTGGGGCTGCTTGGGAATTCCAAAGGGGGTGAACTCTCACTCGCCATAGCCTCTTTCCTAAAGGGCATCACCGCAGCTGTCATAATCAATGGCTCCGTGGCAGCTGTTGGGGGAACCATATACTACAAGGATGAGTCTGTGCCTCCTGTGAGTATGTTGAGAAATAAAGTCAAGATGACCGAAGATGGCCTCATGGATGTTGTGGATGCCCTGGGAAGCCCTTTGGAAGAGAAGAAAAGCTTCATTCCCGTGGAAAGATCTGATGCCACCTTCCTTTTTCTTGTGGGACAGGATGACCACAACTGGAAGAGCGAGTTCTATGCTGTTGAGGCCTCGAAGCGCTTAGAGGCCCATGGAAAGAAAAAGCCCCAGATCATCTGTTACCCAGAAGCAGGGCATTATCTTGAGGTCCCTTATTTCCCCTTGTGCCGGGCTTCTCTGCATAACTTGGTGGGTGCTCCAATCGTCTTTGGAGGGGAGCCCAGGGCTCATGCCATGGCCCAAGTGGATGCATGGAAGCAACTCCAGGCTTTCTTCCACAAGCACTTAGGTGGTAAGGGTTAGGGGTGTGCTTCTGAAAATATAGCCAGTTATCTGAAAGTACAAGACTGAAAGATATTTTAAGAGCCTGAACATATTATTATAACTCTTAAGATATATAATTTACTTTTACATACTGCTACTACTAAAAATAGTGCCTAAACAAAAATGATTATCAGGAATGAAAAGGAAGCCTTAAGTATAAACATTTTTTGTTATATTGAAAAATTGGGCTACTACAGACAAAGCTCTTGTCTCCTTCAGTTCTTGGTGTAGTGTCCCTGTTGTCATCCTCCTTCAGAGCCGTGACCTTTCAGATAGTTTTGCTATGTATCTTTCAGATGTTACACTTTAATTTGTGTGTGTGTGTGTGTGTGTGTATGTATGTATGTAGAATAAAAACTTTTGTTGCATAAATATTATTTCAACAAGAATATTGATTTTATAAAACAAATAAATGGTGGGAAAAGAGCCACAGCAACACATGGAATTGACAAACAATTCAGTCCGGGCAGGAGAAGGGCAGCTAGGGAAGAGAACAGTGCTTCCGGGACAGTCATGTTATGTCAGCCATGAATCCTCAGACCATTCTGGAGGCAAGTAAAAGGATGTGTGCACGCAACAGCTTGCCTACACTCTTACGTGATCTCTGGTAAAGTCATCTGCTAGAATCAGTGACTGACAGTGAGAATGTAGAGGAGGAAGAATTTCTGGTCCTTACCTATTGCTGGGTAGAGGCCCTGATAACAAAAGACAGATTATCAAGAAAAAAAAATAGAAATGTGTTTAATATGTGTTTTGTATAACATAAGAATCTTCAGAAGGGAAGTCCCAAAGGAATAAGGAGACATTTTATGTTCCCATTTGATGGTGAAGTATATCATTGTGGAGAATATTTGAATGTTTGAGGAAAAGGGCTGCCATTTAATGGTAATCAACTAGAGGAATTTAGCAAGGCCTGATCAGATTCTTCTTTGTGTCCCTCTGTCTTAGTAAATAAATATATTTTTCCAAGTATTAGGGAGAGGTACCGTCTGCATGAAAATCTTATGACCTATGACCTACTTGGGGAGAATTGTGGAAGAAGGTAAAGAGAGTGACCATCCTAAGTTTTGTGACCTGCATTTGCAATTTTTTTAAGATTTAAGAGTATCATAGTTTTTAATAGCATGCCCTAAATCTATCTATTGTCTGCATGAAACTTGCCTAAGAAGTTTCATGAGGATGGCTCGGTGGTCACTAAGTACCCAAGTTCAATTCCCCAGAACCACATAAGCCAGGCGTGATAGCGCACACCTCTTATTCCAGCACTCAGGAGGCTAAGACTGAAAGATTGCCATGAGTCCAAGGCCAACCTGGCCTACATAGTGAGTTCAGGACCAGCCTGGGCTGCAGAGAGAGACCCTGTCTCAAGAAAAAAGTTTCATGCACAGTCCAGAAACTGGGTTGGTAGATTGTCTTGTAAGTCACAAAATCAGTCTGTCCTTAACTGAGTAAGTCAGTCAAACAGATTGTATTCCAAGAGGTAGGGCGGTAGGTGGGCTCACCAAGGTTGGCTCTTAAATGATTGGAGCAAGGAGGTATTTAATAGAAGACATTTCAATAAAAACAGGTTAATGGCTAAAGCAACAATAAAAAATATATATACTCAGTTCTTAAAAAATCCAGAGGACACTGAGTTGAGCAGTTTTTTAGATTTTGGGCTCTAAGCAGTTTCAGAGCGGGAATGAGGACAGGCAGCAGCACCCTGGTAGATTCTCCTGATCTGTAGTCTGCATGAGGGTTGTACTGTACTTTCTGAGTTGACCACAGTAACAGGAAAGAAGGTTTTCCATACACAAACTGTTGGGCTTTCTGTAAAGTGTGAATCGGGTGTCCAGCTTCAGCTTGCAGGCCTTTGGGAGAAAGGGCAGTTTGTTTTTAATATTTTCCCCATGTTTCATTAATATGTGTACGTTGATACACGATGGTTACATTAAACTTGAGGAATTTGTGCACATGCATATCACAACTTCTTGACTCCCAACATCTCACTGATTTGACTGTATTACTTGTTTACACTCTGGGTTTCTCATATTAGAACCAAGTGATATGTAATTTTTTGAGTCTGATTCACTTCACTAAGCATAATGATCTCAAGTTGTATCCATTTTGCTTTTAATATTTCTAAGCCAGGGGCTGGAGGAACAGCTCAGCGGTTAAAGCGCTTGCTAAGTCAAGTGCTAAGTATCCGAGTTCAATTCCCCAGCACCACATAAACTGGGCGTGGTGGCACACGCCTGTAATCCCAGCACTCGGGAGGCTGAGGCAGGAGGATTGCCCTGAGTCCAAGGCCAGCCTGGGCTCCATAGTGAGTTCAGGACCAGCCTGGACTACAGAGTGAGACCCTGTCTCAAAAAAAAAAAAAAAAAAGAATTTCTAAGCCAGAAATACTTTTAAATTTAAAAAGTGACAGCTACATGTTAGAATTAATTGGAACTCAGGATCAAGTCCACTTTCTAGGTTAATAATGACACCTAGAATTGGGTATCAATGAAATTATGCTAATGTTTTCTGTTGAAACAGTTTTTCTTTTAACAGTCACTCCTAGCACTATTAAAGATGATCAAGGTAAACAAATTTGTTTGGAAAATGGTTGCTATTTATTTGGGTGCTGTGGTTGAACCCAGGGCTCTGCATAGACTAATCACTTGCCCTGCCACTGAGCTATCCCCCCTACCCCTAATTAGAATTTTTAACCCTTAGTAACTTTAATTTTTAGTGAAAACTGAGAAGTAAGCAACTGTGAACTGTGTCCCATTCAGCATCTGGCAGACAAACATTGTTCATAATTCCTAGATACATATGCTTCCTCATACTGCAATTCTGTATCAATAGATGCAAATATGTTTTACCTTTCTATATAATAAAAATAAAAGTCAAAGGTAAGCTGAGTGTGGCACTGCATGCCTGTAATCTGGCACTTTGAAAGAGTATGGCAGGAGGATCACAAGCCACTTAGTAAATAAAAATAAAAAATAAGAAAAGGTTGGGAGGGAGGCCCTGGGCTCAATCCTTCATAATGAAAAAGAAAAAAAAGTCAAGTTAAAGGTTGATGAGCATATGCTTAATAATTAATGTTTTAGTAGTTTTACTTAGAAATGACCCAGATATTTAATGAATCTGTTATTTAATTTAGCATTACTTTAAGGTTGCAAGTTATCAAAAAGATTCAGCACACTTGTTAAGTAGGCATATTAGATAGCATGTAATTAGGGTTGTAGAGTTTAAAAAAAGCTATTGTCCCACTTACATTTATTTATTTTGTTCTTAACAATTATAGTTTGACTTGATCATAAAGTTTTAATGAGGCATTAAACAAAAATAGTCATTGAAGTATCAAAAATACCACACAAGTAATAGTAAGCAGGAATATACCCAAAATATGTTATATTCCTTAAAATTCCTCCCAAAACATGAGAAAGTAGAGGGGGAAGGCAGAGCGAAGGGCACAAGAAGGAAATGATTTGGTTAAAGTATGTTATGCACATGTACAGATCTGCCACAATGAAGCTCAATAATCTATATTACCAATATTCACTAACTTTAAAAGTGAGGCAAAAAAAAAATCACAAGAGCAAAGAAAACATAATACTTAGCCTGGTATCTCTCTTTTTACTTCTGTGCTTGACTTGCATCAATGAATTCATTTTTAATGTGCAGTGCATTTTTTTCTCAGGTTACAATGATAGATTTATCTTGAGCATCTAACTGAGATAACATAAACTTGCTCTACTAGTAAAGCCAAGTCTTTTGTTTGTTTGTTTTTAAAGTATATCTGTTGGGTATGGTGGTTGCATGCCTATAGTGCCTGCTATTTAGGAGGTCGAGGCAGCCAGTCATTTAGTGAGACCCTGTCTCAAAATTAAAAAAAAAAAAAAGCCCTGAGATGTGCCTTACTGTTACTTGGGTTCAGTCTTTAGTGCCAACCACCACCAAAGACAATAAAACAAACAAAAAATCCTTTGCTTTTTTTGTTTTTGTCGAGGCAGGGTCTTACTTGGTAGTTCAGGCTGGTCCTGAACTCAGTGTAGTTCAGCCTGGCCTTGAACTCACAGCAGTCTTTCTGATTCAGCCAACCAAGTGCTTGTGCCATCACACCTGGCTAATTCAAAGTGGTGATGGACAGTTGACCTGGGCCCTTCCTCATTCTAGGCAAGTGCTCTAGTCACTGACATATGCCTCCATCCCCCTCGTATTTTTATTTATCAATAATTTTAGGATTACTTTTATTTACTAAAGATTATTTCAAGTTACATAAACCTAAAAATTTGGATTAGTTTCTATATTTCTGAGTTTTATGAGTTACATAAATGCTTTTTATATCATTTTCTCTGCCATTTCCTTCTCTCTTTTCTCTCTCTCTCTCTCTCTCTCTCTCTCTTTGGCCTTTCACCACAGAGTTTTCTAAAAGCCTCAAACAGTATCAGTGTGACAGCCTGGACATAATGCTGCTTTCTTCCACCAGATTAAGTAATCCACTGCCCTTAATCTCAGTTTCAGTCAAAGTCTCTGGACAAGGGCAAAATGTTGACGAACTTTTTGCCAGAGAACACCATGCATGGTTTTTAGGCCACTTGCCCATACAATCCTGCTTCCCCTCTGAAACGTCTTTAGCCTGGCCTTTACAATCCACGCTTATCAGCATTCTGGTTTTCTGAGCACTGACCAGAATCTCCCGTAAAGCCTGGCTCAGAGCACTTTGGAGGAGGAGGACATGCCATGGTAGGAAACCATGATACTGTGAGATAGATTTAGATGAGGGCACTGTTTCGCTAGCTGTTTTCACTAGGTTTTCCAGAAAGAAACTAGGGCACGCAGGGAGCATTCAGTGAGACTTCCTTAGGCCATATTCTTTTCTCCCACAAGATGGTGAAGGCAAATGTGTTTAGTCCTTCTCCACACAGTGCCCAGAGCCTCCTAGTAATCAGTAGAGATGATACCAGCAAGACAGCAAATCAAAAATTAAAAGTTGAGGCTGGAGGAATAACATAGGTGAGAGTGCTTGCCTAGCAAGCACAAGGCACTGCATTAACTGGGTATGGTGGTGCATGCCTGAAATCCTGGCATTCAGGAGGCTGAGGCTGGAGGATCACTGAGTTCAAGGCCAATCTGGCCACGTAGTGAGTTTAGGACTTGCCTAGACTATAGAGCAAGAACCTTGCGTCAAAAAGAAAAGAATAATAGTAATAAAAGTTACATTGTTCCCAAGAGTTAAGAAAGAAGAGGTTTGTAGGTGCCTCACTATTCCTCTCCTTCAAAGCAAAGAAATAGCCCTGGTATAAATACACAACTGGCTGCTAAAGTAAAAAACAGTTTCTTTTTAAGAACTCCACCCCAGGAAGTCTATGGTGGAATAAACTGTAAAGCGCTGAGGCAGGGTGCAAATGCTGGCTGTCAGAGAGCTTGCCAGCCACAACAGACTGTGAAACTTACCCTGTAACCTAAAATCTGTGATTTCTCCTCCCCTCTGTCAGCTCAGGTTGTGGTTTACAGAGACATGTCGGAGAGGTGGCATTTTTCAAGACAAACGATTTTCACCACCACCCCTAAAGCTGGCTCTGACTCTGAACAAATCTTTTTCCAAATATTACCGCAATGTATAGCTTTATGAGTCGAGCCTGGGTAGCAGTCAGTGAGCCCACAGTTAAGATTTGCCTTTAAAGGGCTTGTAACAGAGGTAGAGTAGGAAGGACCAGGGACAATAAATTAAGAGGCACAATATTGAGAGGAGACTTACTTACTCCAGAAGAAACCTAGTACTATATACAGCCAGGCTCCTGGGCATTCTGTGTTGTGTTAACTACAAGGATTACAGGATAACAGAGGAAGGACACACTGACCAAATTGAGGATGGGAGGATCTTATGGTGAGGCAGGATAAACGTAACGTTAGCTACAAGAGTTAGATGCTTAGTTTCCGGTTTGATGAATCTGTAGAGATTACCATGAACCTGATCTGGGGACTAAAAGCGGTTTCATAGACTAACTGTAGTCAAGGAATATTATAATGGAAGGAATCAGGAAGGATCAAAAAGAAGCATTAAGCCAGGCCTAGGGTTACAGGCCTGTAATCCCAGCATTCTGGGAGCCCAAGGCAAAAGGATCACAAGTTTGAACTCAGCTGGGCCAGTTAGGAACTTACCAAGATCTTGCTTCAAAATGAAAATCAAAATCAAAAAATGGGTCACAGATACAGCATAGTGCAAATAGCACTATAAAAAAAGAAAAGCATTTAAATCTTGAGGCTGGCTGCCCCAGTGCATAAGATGCAAAGCAGTTGCCACTGGTTTTTCCCCAAAGATTTATGCCCTAATTTCCCAAATACTTAGAGGCAGACTACTACAGGGAATGGATGTTGGGAGTGAACAGAGTTAAGAAATGATGTTTTTGTTTGTTTTGCAAACCAGCATCTCATTCTGTGCATACAACTGGTGCTTTGCTTATTTGGTTATGTTTAGTAAGGATTTAATAAAATTACAGTAGTCTCTATTGTAGCATCTGAAAAAAAAATTTCTCAGACTTACCCAGTGTTAGTTGAAATTAGGGCAAAGGTTTTGGCAAGTGTTCAACTAGGTAACTTACACAGCTCAAAGCTCTGGGAAGCGAGCCAAAAGAGAGCACACCAGGACAATGACAAAGCTCTTTTCAGTGGCTGCTTTGAATTAAGCCACTCATTTAACCAATCTTCCTGAATATAAGGAGTCCTCCCTACAGACTACAGATGAGGTCCTGTAATACAGAGGTCCTCAACCCCCAGGCCGCCATCTGTATAGCTGAGCGAAGCTCCACCCCATCAGCAAGCTCCTATTAGGTTCTAATGCAACCATCAATAAGGCAGGAGGTAGAGCTTCCTCCCCTGGTCCTTGTGACAGTGGTCTTCAACCAGATAGGTACCTGGAACACTGCAAGGGAAAGACACTGGACCCCAGTGACTCACTGCCATGTCAGTTTTCTCTGGAGGACTTGTATGCCTTGGTCCAAAGGTCTGGAAAAGTAAAGGCACAAGAACATAGAAAATATAAATTTCTGGAAACCTCCGTCCACTAGGAAAGTCTAAGTGCTTCCGGATATGGACGAAACAGGACCAAAGGTGAAGAGATTTCACTAACCTTACACGTTGGATACAGAGGATCAAAGAGCCGTTCTGGTGCTTTCTTCACTTCCAAAGATCACTGGGGTTTTTTTTTTTTTTGCTTTTCTACACTCTTTATATTGAACTACTTGTACACTCACACGAATCTTGTAAAAATAGTTGCGTTGTCCATACTCTTTGACAAGCTTCACCTAGTGTTGTCATATACCAGAGTAAAAATCTCAAAATGAGAAAATTACCATTGATCATAAGAGTATCACTGAAATTCAGTTATTGTTACAATGAAGAAAGCACTTATTAAAGTGGTTGGTGCACTGTCTAAGAATAGAAGAATCAGCTCTCTTGTCAAACTGTAGATAATAAAAAGGACCAGGCCCAAGTGGCAGTCTGTCCTTCTAGGCAGATGGATATTAGATATTAGCAGGCCTAAGAGACAAAAATGGGTGGTGGTATCCATAATAATATGCTTTGGCAGCTTCAGATAATTAAAGAAACAAAGACTTAAATATGTAATGTATTTAGAATCATTTATTAGTTTTTACACCCACAGTGAGCCCACAGAACACAATGACATTTTAAAGTTATACATTGTGCACATTCCTTCTAATACCTGGTCTTATGGCCATATATTTTCTAAGGCCTACAGCATTCTTAGGTGCCACAGTTTACCCCCAATGGTGTCAGAAAGGGAACATTCTTTAAGACTCTCCCCATCTTAAAGATTCTGGTATGATTAGGTCCCTGAGGGAACACTGACCACCTGAAAGGAACAGGGAGACATTTCTTATCTTAAAAGCCCAAATAACCCCCAAGTGTCAAAAAGCTCATACATTCTGTAAAGTAAAAATGATAATTATAATTCCCTGAACCTAAGCAGTGTACATAGAAAGGTGTCCAAACTCACATTCGGTGCAGGTGTCATCATGACCACCTTCTTACTTGAAGGCATAACTCTCTTTATATCTACTTTACAATAAAATCTACTTATACTTTTGCAAACTGCTTATGTGTCTCAAACTGCATGCTTTCATCAAGAGCACAAGAACTGCAGAAGGCTTCTTGCTTCACTTTCTTGCTATGCCAGAACCTGACTTCTCAAGGACATGTCCCACTTTCGGTCCCTTTCCATTTTACATTCAGTTGGTGCACCAGATAAGATGGGTTTCAGGGTTACTTGAGAATCAAGGAGAATTGAATGAACTTGAGTTAATAATGGTTGACACTGTGAGTCTACAATAGATCTTTCTAAATCACTTCTGCTTGTTGCCTTTGTAACAGAACACAATTATAACTTAGTTAACATAAAGGTAACGTGTTAAGCCTTACTTTATATAAGAACCAAAAAGGATAAACCATTATGTGAGGGACTAATGCCAAGCTCGATACCTTTGTTACCGTGCTACTTCAAAGTGATCCACTAGCAAACTTGTCTGCTACCTCTTCTAATTTCTCTGAGCTTAAGAGAACAATACAGTTTCAGTTTGATGTGTAGTACTTTACATGGGCGACTATTTTGGACTTTAGTTTGGCCTACTACTGTCCATAGCAAGAACTTAGTCCAAAACAAGGGTCTTCCACGATTTATGCCTAACATGTTTATTGCTCTTACTAGTATATTCTTTTTAGTCCCAATTCACATTACTGTGTTATTATTTATTTTAGACAAGGTCTTGCTCTGTAGTCCAGGTTGATCCTGGACTCACTATGGATACTTTGGGGAGTGTCATTATCTGAGGTAAAGAGAGAAATTCTGTCCTAGATGAGCCAAGAACTCTGTTTATCTATGAAGTTCTCATCCCTTGTTTGGGGCTCAGAATTAATATCTGACTCAATTCTGGAAACAGCAAGTCATACATCTGAGGATTAAACCACATATTTCATCACGACACTGGACAATACCAGACTTTGTGGGGGGCTACCCACTTTTCACAAAGACAAAGTGCTTTCTATAGCAGCAGACTCTTTTTACAGACTATGAGTACCTCAGGCCGTGGGCCTGTGCAGCACCTACCTCTCCACAGAGACCCTAGGGACACAACTCTCCAGAAGAAGGTGGCCCAGCATGGCCCAGCCCAGGCCACCCCCTCAGCTGCTTTTCCCTCTGTGCCAGAGAGCAGTTCTGTGTCTCTTCACAGCATCCTGGGCGTCAGGGAAGGGGAGGGACAAATCTGCCATTCTGAAACCTGCCTGCATGTCATAATGTCTGTGCTGGTGTCTGCAGAGGCCTGGGTAGTTCTTTGCAATCTGAGTGTTCTCAGAGGGGAGTGGAGCCTGTAACACTTTAAATAGCAGGTATTTAAAATATGCCGCGCAATTGCTTTGTTAGATGAAATGGGGGAAAGGTCGCCGAACTCTGAAACCTTGCGTCCACTGGGGTACATTTTTTTTTTTTTTTTTGTAAATACTTACTGAACTTCTATTCGCGCCACATTTTCCACTTCCTTTCTTTGGCCACATCTGTGTCCAGGTAGACTGAGCTGTGTGGTTGGGTTCACAGGAGGAGAGGAAGCTTACGAAGTCTCGATTTGACCTGGAAGCAGCTCCATGTTGCATGCGTTCTAGGAAAAGGCTTGGTGAGGGACAGAGGAAGTTCAAGGCCATGTCTTCCCGGATCACCTGAATTATAGCCCCGTAGACAGCCTTTGTAACACCCAGCCTCCTAAGAACCATATCCTTCCAAGTGCTTCCGTTTCAGCGGCCTTCATACCTCTGTTTTCACACTCATCACATGAATTCCCAGATTAGCCATCACCCTTATCCTACTGTCTTTCTCCGATTCGGACCGCTGCTGTACTTGCAAAGAAGCCTCACACAGTCTAGGAGTGTGTCCCGTGCCCAACCAATGGGAGCAGAGCGTCTAGTCCCGCCTAGGTCCTACCCTGGGAGGCGGAGACCCCTAGCTGGTCCGAGCCATTCTCTCCATTCTCTCCATTCTCTCCGGAGGCTCCATTCGAGATGGCGCCGACGCTGACGGTGGAGCCCGCGGGCCGCAGCTGCTGGGACGAGCCGGTGCGCATCGCCGTGCGCGGCCTGGCGCCCGAGCAGCCCGTCACGCTGCGCGCGGCCCTGCGCGACGAGAAGGGCGCGCTCTTCCGGGCCCACGCGCGCTACCGCGCGGACGCCGCCGGCCGCCTGGACCTGGCGCGCGCGCCCG
>PVKB01005522.1:49178-94141 GCA_004027205.1 Ctenodactylus gundi | reverse complement strand
CATAGTTATGTCATCAAAGGCCAGTTGTAATAGGTCTAACCAATTAAACAACCAGAAATGTGAAAAATGTCTGCCTCTAAAAAATAACATTTTCACTTACATAAATTATAGCATTTAATGCCATAGTGATTCACCATTGTAAATGTTGAATTTTTGTCTGCAATATGCTTAATTTCTCAAGAATCCAGACTTTTATTATTTCTACACATAACGTGTGAGGCAATCCATGCATAATCACATTCTGATTATTATTCAAAATTCCGTTTTTAAGAAACTGAAGAAAAGGGATATTGAGATACATGATCAATATTTAATAGATTTCAGCCACAGCAAGGAAGAGGCATGGATCTAAATGAGATTATCTAATTATAAAAATAGAAGAAACAATTACAAATTTTGTAGAACGTGTAAAATGATCTACACGATGTGGTCAGAAACACAGAGGGTAAAAAATATGTCAGAACAAGGCTTGCATACAAAGCTCCACCCGAGCCTTCTTTACTACTGTATATAGGAGAAAATAAAAATATGCTGATGATTTTGAACTGGATTTCTTCACATCTGTTGTCATTCACTGTACAAGCAAAGACAGTTCTACTTTGGAACCCAGAAAAATTTAATACATGTGGCATTCAATGGGGCTTACCCTGTTAGGCACACTGAAGGAGATGGCCAGAAAAGCCATTGCTCCCTCTTTAGTGTCCTCTCTGTGGTGATGAAGCATCCATCTGCCATGACTGACATGGTCATTATTGCACTTCTTGGTTCCTGGTGGGTCTTTACCCAAGGTTCTAGCTCTCATTGACTTTTTACTGTAACATTTTTTACTCCCCCTTACCTTCATGTTACAAGATTAGGTACTAAGACACGGGGACTTTTATGATCTGCTAATTTAGCCCTTAACTTTACCTGAAATTATGTAAACTTGGGTCATTTTTTTTCTCCACAGTAATTCAATCCAGTACAATCTGAACCTTTCATTTTGTTCCAGAGATTTCAGAAGAAAACAACCAAAACGATACATATGTATGTTTTTATTTGCATGCTTTTTGTTAAACTTTAATACATTTCAAAGGCATCAAAAATAGCAAATATACAGCTTTTTCAAGATGATGTGGCCTATGGTTATCTGAATATATATATATATATATATATATATATATATATATATATATATATAATTTTAAAATAGTTTTGTGAGATGAAGAGAATGCCACCATGTAGGATCAATACTATAAATTTTCTTATGGATGTGAAACTCAGGGTCCGAATTGAAAATAAGCAGCCACAGTGTCCCTACTTCCTCTATATCTATCTATCTAAACCATTTGTCATTACATTTATCCATACACCTACCTACAGGACAGTTATCTCTCTATCTATGTATCAATCCCCAATCTGGATTTCTTTCTTACTCATGATAAAAAGCTACCACAAACTCCGTTATCTCCCTTTTCTGAGGATTGAAGTGAAACAATGGATCTCAATGAGATAAATTAAATTTACAAAATGACCTGATTTCCTTTTGTATGGTTTATGGATAATATCCTTCCCTGTTCCAGCTTCTAGTGGCTTTCATTTGGGGGATGTGTGTGGCGACCTTATTATTTCATCTTTAAAGCCAAGAAGAGTGGGTGAGATCTCTCGCATCGCCTTCTCTCTGACTCCAGTATCACATCTGTGTCTGGGACTCTGCCTCTTCTTTTCCTTTCTTACGGAAATGCTAAGGGCCTCCTGATCCTATTCAAATCCTCTGAATAACCCAAGATATCTGTGTTTCAAGCTAGTTTACCAAAAATGTTAAATTCCTTTGCAATTCCAATTACATTTGGGTACATATTGTTAACATATTCACATTCTGAATACTAGAATATTGACATCTTTTCTACCTAACATATTATGTGTCATATACATTATCTTGTAACATCTGTTAACTTTGCACTGTAAGTTATAAAGTTATTTAACATGAATACTTCAGGGTTTTAAGAAGTCCGCACATTTTTATTGATATTCTACCTAAACTTCCATAGAAATGATCATACAAAAAATAAATGTTCTGCTTTATCTTCAGTCACGAAATAACACCGTCCAAAGTCCTGTTAGTCAATGCATCATGGGGGTTGTCTATCTCAGCATCTCAGCAGGAAGAGAATAGACAGCCACAGAGCAGGATCGCTCTAGTCAGAGACAGGTCTTTCCACTCCTAAGAATGCAGAAAGTTGGTAGGAAGGAAAACTTTTATATATTCTATTAGACAAATTCTGAACAAAAATATTTACAGTTCATAACCGCACATATTAATTATTAGGAGAGCTTGAAACATAAAACTCAATTGTAAGAGAATCAGTGCATACATTGTCAACTAAGTGATTGACAAAATTAACTTTGAAATAATCTGGATCTGTGCTTACGAGAGATTAGCTATTTTTTTCTTATTTTCATATTTTTTGTAAACTGAAGTATGATCATGAATAAGAAAAAAAAAAAAACAACAGGAATTCTGAACATAAATTTCCATAGCAGCTTTTTATCTAAAAACTAAAATCAGAAAACAAGCTAAATATTCTTGGTGAGTCAGTTATTTAAAACGTCTGGCATATTTCTGAAACGGAATACCTCTGAATAATAAAGGGAACACATTTCTTTTATACACCACCATGGAGATGAGCCTCTGGGCATTATGCTGGCATAGAAAAGCCAATCTCGATATATTATATGCTAAATGATTCTATTTATTCAATATTCTGAAAATGACAGAACTGTAGAAAAGGGGAACTGATTGATGGCTACCAATTACATCAAGGACATATTGTGGAAATAAAGACAGTTATAATGGAAGTATGAAAATAGGTTACATAAATAAAAACATGTTAAGATTACGTAAAGCTGTATTTAGGAGTATAGAAATGTATGTATGAATATGCAAGATAGGGTAATGTAAAATAAAAGAGAGCAGATATTTTTTAACTAAATGAACATCACTGTGCTCATGTCAGTTTTCTGATTTCTATTAGGTACTATAGTTGTATGAAGGGTCCGTAGAGAAATGGTGGGTGAAAGACTGCCAGGATTCTATGTACTATTTTGACAAATTTCATGTAAGTCTATAATCTTTCCAGAATTAAATGGTAAAAAAAAGACATAAAAAAGAAAAACTTCTCTTGCAAGACTTGCTACACATGTCACTAAATTATGATCATTGTCTTCTAAAGTAAAAGGAAAACAGAGAAAAGAAACAGAATCACAAAATCTGCTTAAAACTTCGTGAAATCACAAATTCCTTAATGAGAAATTTTAGGGTTAGTGACTGAGATCAGTGACCACATTATATAAATTTAGAGTGTGCATTTAGAGATTTCCATAAAAATATTTTTTCTGTATTTTTGTACACATTTGAAGTTGAAAATGTGCAACAAATTATTATGGCTTTTATGTATAAACGTCAACTTGATTTAGAAATTAAAGCTATTTCTAATGCAATTAGTCTGTCAAGTAATGATAAAAACACAATCTACCTGAACTATGCTGTAGGAAGCATTATTTTAAAAAGTGAATAACATATTCACACACACACACACACACACACACACACACACACACACACACACTATATATATATATATATATATATATATATATATATATATATGCATAAATATCTTAAAATTGATTAATCATGACTTAAGTTTTGTATATAAGGCCTTTATGGATTTGATTATATTTTATCAAAAATATTCATTCTATATATTAAAACATATATTAAGTTACAAATTTGTTAGAAATATGCATCCACGGTGTGTATTGTACTGCTCAAGAATCAGTTTAATATAATTGACCTTGAACACATTCATACTAAAGCAGCTATGTTAATAAGCCAGCTTACAGTCTCTTGTACTCTATTTTGAGCAAAGATAGAGGTAAAACAAGTATTGGACATTTCAACTTATAATAATCATTTTAATACATATTTGTTTGATTGCTTAAGGTGTGCTCCTTCACAAGTAAGAAATATTTCGATTCAGTGGAAATGACAATAACCATGGTCATCTTTATGTTTGTATTTCTGCTTATATTTTGATAGTTTGAAAACGCGCAAGGCACAGAAATTTGAGTAAGGGATGAACTTTGTAAATATGTGTACACATACCTATAAGACATACATACATGCATATATATATGACTCATGTGGAGCCAAAGAACACAAAAACAGGGAGGCAGAGTACACCCAAAAATGGAAACTTTAGGTTGTGATCAGTACAAATGACTGGCTTCTGATTGCATGAGATAATAATATATATTTATTAATAAACACAATTATTTATTTAAAATTGTCATGTGTTTCATAGAGATACCAATAGAACATTTTACTCTCTTCTACATATCATACTTAATATACACAGTACTAAAGTATTTGTCTAGCAAAACTTCAGTGATGACAAAATATTTTCTATGCTAACACATATGCATAGCTTCAGAATTTTTTCTCTTTCCTTGATATTCATGTGAAAACACGACCCTGACAACGCAAGTCAAATGCCTCAAATCACAACATCAACTACAAATATTGTTAGATGAACAAAGTAATCAATCAATTTTAACATGAAAAATTTTTCATCAGCCATGCAATCTTTTCTCAGTTCTATTTGCCCTCCTGGTTTTTATTCTGTAGTGTATGAACTGTGTCTTTTCAGGGATCTTTGAACATATTAATATTTATGGATTTTCTTGAATGCTATTTTTACTTTGAATTTTAATTCTACACTTCAAAAGTTACTGAAAATCAAGGAGAAAATTGCTTACTGACGTTATTCACACACACACACACAGGCACACACACACATACACATATATATTTATATATCGCAAGTAATGATATTTTTAAGATACTAGTAGTAAAGTATGAAAAATTCTTTAAAATATACCTTCATTTACTTTTTTCTTCTTAAATTTTGACGTATTGCTGTTTATATTATTGCTTGAGAACAGTAATTATAAATAATGGTTGTGAAGAAACTAAAATTGTATACTTATTGAATCTTTCTGAAATTTTGAATTGTTTTGGAATATGAATAATCATCATTACAAGCATAGATTCTAGCTAATTTACTTAATTAAGCATAAAATTTATATTTATAAATCTCTCTTAGTCACATTAACTAACATAAATAAAAAGTATGAGTAAGTCACTTGTGTTACAGCCAGTGAAGGAATGTTTAACATCTTCCTTGTTTTAATTAAAATTAAAAATAATTTCAGCCTTAGAGATTATGATTATAGCTTTAATAGACAAAGGTTCCTAAATCATATTCTCATCCCCAGATGGAATTAGAAATACACTTTCTCTGTATCCATGACATATGGCAAGTAGTTCCAGCCTAAGCCCCAATAATAGTTTCTTCATAATTAATACTCTATTATTAATTTTTACTTGGCTGAGATCTCCTTAAGGACACTGTTTTTTTAAAGCCACTTGACTATCTTAAGTCATTATTGTACAAGTATTTGTTAAACGATTGCATGAATAAACTACTTTAATGCTATTGCTAGCATAATCTTCATTGAAATTAATGATCATTGCGATCTTAGAAGTTCCTCAGGAGTACTTGTATTAAATTCTCATACTGAAAGAGCTGTCTCGAAACATTGGCCTTTGACTTGCATTTAAATTTGGATCTCAATACACTCACTTACTAACTGCTAAAATTTCACTCATAATTTCTATGAACATTTAATTTATTTAAATTTTAAAGGACAGAATAAATCTTCATTTTGCACTATGACTGCACAAACATTTTCATTTACACTGCCTTCTATCAGGGAATTAATTTCTCAACAGTGTTCTCTAACTTATTTTTTACCAATTACCAATGGACTGTGACATCTAAAATCTTTCAAAAAGAAAATATAGACTATGTTTTAATCTTAAAAAAACATATAATATCATTTGATAAATAAATCGCACCAACACTAGGTAGGAGGAAAAAAATCTAGAGTGCCGTTAATCTGTCCTGAAGTTCTGGAAGTCAGTTTAACTTATTTTTTCTAATAAGAAAAAAAAAAAAAAACTGCAAATAATCTTCCATCAAAGAAGTAAATATGTTTTGTGTTAGATTGCTCGGAAACAGTCATGTGAAAGTTAATTGTACCTACTTGAGTGGACTGTGCAATGCCTGAAAAATTCTACTAGAGCACAAGTCCAGACTCTGTCTAGGATGATGTCTCCAGAGATGGCATCTGCATGGGGCAGGAGCGTGAAGGGTGACACCAGAAGTCTGTGGCGCTAGGTTTCAACTGGGCTCCTGGTGTCCTCTCTCATTCTCTCACATCCTTACAATAAACCTTGAAACTCAGAAGCTCAGACCTTTCATGTACCATAATTCTTTTCTATCTAAAATGTCTGTCCAAAATATCCCTTTCATCTTTCTTTTAATAAAAATATCCTCTTACCCTTATCTTTCACTGTATTTTCTCTTGTACTTGCTAGATAGTTTCTGCAGTGCTCCCTTTTTAAATATCCACATGAACAGGTAATACTCAAAAAGCATATTTGCAATAAGCCTATTTTTACGAAATTTAAAAGTATAAGTCAAGTAAGCCACTTTAACTTATTTTTTCTAATGTCCCTGCAGAGAAAGCTTGAATGAATATCAGTGAAATTTTTAAGAGAAACTCAGTAGCGTAACCAGCTTGTCATCTCTTATTTTTTACATAGGTTCTACCACCAATAACCAAATTAACTGAAGCGTTTTAAAGAATTTTTTACTGATCTATTAAGATGTTTTTCAATGAGATCCCATTAACGTTTCACAGATTGACTGTAATTTCCCAACCCCCTTGTCTGAGAGTTGATTTACAGTTTCCTGTGATCGAGGCCAATTGTTAGGAACACAAATTAACAGGCAGACAAACAGACAAATGGAATAAGATAATTACAGTAAATACAAATGCACTTTTAGGTGTGTAGGCTAATATACCTGTCTTGTAATCTTTTCTCTTTTCTCAGTGTAAGTAGCTGAGTCAGAATTTTTCTGAGCGTGTAATACACGACTTCTTATTTTAAAATTCAGAAGAAGAAAAGAGAGTGGGAGTCTGAAGAAGGATTGTCTGGTGCAGGAGACGGAAATTGGAACTGAGCCCTGAAGAAGACTGAAAGAAAGATCAGTAAGGGCAAGAGTGTTGGAACTTAGAGTGAAGGAAAGTATATCGCACACATGCTTATCAATAAGGGGCGGGTGGAGGTCTTCTGAAGGAAGAAGGAAACATGGAGAGGGAGGACAGAGACAGCTGTGGCGCATGGAGGGCAGGTGCACTTGGTAGGGTCGGGGCACGTGGGAATGGCTTAGCATTTGCAAGAGTAAGGGGAGACAAAAAGAGGTTGGCAAGAGGGAGGCTGAGGGGCTGCCAGAGGGACTAGAGAGCAAGAAACAGTAGAGATTTTAAGAGTGGGGGACATGGCAGGCAGATTAACTGGGGCTCACTGGAGGTGCTCAGAATATACCCCTCATGGAGTCATAGCTGGAGAGGCTGTAAAGTGGAGCGGGAAGGGGAAGGATTACCAGAGAGGCAGAGAATTTTAATTGAAACAGTGGAAGGACAACAATCTATTGGTAGAGCTAGGAGGTGGGGAAGGAGATTCACCCAGAAAAGCCAGTATGTTGGGCATGGGGGTACCAGTTACCATTCTCATGAGACTGCTTCCTGCTGAAGCATGGAAGGGTTGCATGGAGTTTTGTGTCAGAGTCATGGCAGTTGCCACCTGTGTGGTAAAGTTGTTGATTCGGCTCCAGATGAAGTTAGAAGGTACCTGAAAAAGACAGGAGACAAAGAAAACCCCCGAGAAAATGGCAAAGAGGTGACCCCGAAGTGGTATGAGGCAAGGGCGCCAGGAGGTGGTGAGCCGCCAGTTGGCGCCAGAAGGCTGCTGGGTCTCCAAGCAAGTGGCTTGTTCATGCAAGTATTCGATGCTGTTTCTGGCCAGTCAGGACGTGTTGATGGAGAAACAACAGCTTTTCTGAAGTCAGTGCAGAGTCTTCCCTTTTCGTCTCTGAAAACATTAGTCTTCATGAGTTTTGGAGAACTACTGCCACCAAAAAATGAAGCTTGTCCTGGAGGGTGGTGAGCTTGGGTGAGTTGTTCTGAGTTTCAGTTGGTTCCTCTGAGAAAGCAGAAAAAGAGTATTGGTCCACTGACACCACCCGAGCCAGTTCCCAGTGCGGTAGCCAGACCCAGACCTACAGTGGGAGAAAGAGCTTGAGTTGCTTTTTTTCCTTCCTTCCTTCCTTCCTTCCTTCCTTCCTTCCTTCCTTCCTTTCTTTCATTTTTATCATGTGTGGGACACGTCTCAGCAGAATATAGGGTAAGAGGGGCTTGATACCCTGAACGTTCCTATCCGATTAACGGAAGACAATGGACGTCTCCATACATTGACAAAGACTCCATAGTAGGTGTAAGCCTCCTGATAGGAAGCAAGTGACTTTAAGATCTAGATGTGCATCCAGGAGTGGTGCCTTGTACTGAAGGACCAAATATGAGGTGAATAATAATGCTGTTTCCAGGCCATACATTACAGTAGAAGAGCTGATTTGGAAACAATAAAATTTTCAGAAAGAATTTGGTGAATCATGACAAAAAAGAAAAAAAAAAAAAAAAAAAAAACTTTGCTCTGTCTAAAGTCTAAAGACCTGGTGGTAGGTAGGCAGTAGCAGAGCTCAGGTCAGTAGGGGAACAGATTGATGGTAATGAATCTGGTTATGGGACCTGGGCTTTGGCAGGAATGATTTGCTCCTTGAAAGGATATGAGAGTCTCCTCGATGCATTTAACAACGGTTGCAGTCCTACTCAATGGGAGGCCTTTTCTGAGCAGCCCAATTGAAAGTGGACCATAAAAAACAAGTTTTAGAATTCAGTGTGTGTGTTTTGGATACTTATTATGATTAACGAATTGGGTTAATGTTTCCCAGTGGAATTCTCCCCTAGAGTTGTCTTTTGATGCAGAGGGCCCACAAGTTGTTAGCGGATGGGTGCTGATGCCGTGTTTGCCAAAGATTGGGCAGTGTATTTATATATTGAATGTTTGAGCCCAGTTGAGACCTCACAGTAAGCAGCACCATAAAATGGGCTGGGGACCTGGGTGGAACAAAATCAGAAGAAAGAGGAAATCCTCCAACATACACTGTCTGCTCCTTCAACTTCCGGGCTGCCAGGAGCAAGCACCTCTCCGTCCTTCCTCTGGCCTCTGTAATACCCGCCTGTCACTATCATCTGCCTTCCTGCAGGCCAAAACAGTAGACACATCTGACTGCACAGTACAACTTTTGAGACATAAGCCAGAATCAGCCCTTCTTGCTTGAAGTGGCATCTTTTCACGTGCTTGATCACGATGACAGAAAGCTGACGAGTAGAAACCCTTTAATGGTGTTTGTGTACAAGAGATTTATTTAGTAAATTTTCCTAGGGCTAGAAGGAAAACAACAGGACGGACAGAGAACAGATTTTGTTCTTGGTAAAATACACACTGCGTACTGGAAGCCTAATCTCACAGAAGGATTGTGTAAATTATACTTGAGTTTTATAAAGCTCCTGGCTGTGTTGAGGGAGGTAGGGGCTTCGTTCGTCTGTCCTTCATCATCGTTTAGGCAAAGGGTGTGTCACAGAGGAAAGGGAGCTGGCAAGAGTGCCAAGATGCTGCCTGCTGTCCATGCAAGAGAACAGGATGGGTTTCTGCTGTCTCAAGCCACTTTTTGTTAAAAACAGCCAGAGTTACTATACATATTTGAAGACAATACTGAGTTTCAGGATGTTTGACAGGAAAAAAATAATATTGGATGTATTCAGGGAGTGCAACGATTATCTATTGTGTGCACGTGCATATAACAGAAGAAAAGTGAGACTTGTGAGAGGAAAAGCAGAAATAATAACCACAAAGGGAGAACAGAAATCCCATGTGTACAGTGTGATAGCACCAACCTGTAAATTCTCAGGGCAGAACTGAGATTCTATTTACAACAATTTTGAAAAAAAAAATCTTTAACCTTTATTTTAACATTTTCAGGAAATAAAAAAAAAATAACCTTAGTGCTCCTCATGACAGGAACTTGTAGATAAATCAGACTCTTGTAGTTTGTTCAAATTATCTGGTCTTTTTCATTCAGTCATCCGCAGATAACAAGGAATCCCAGCTACTAACTGCAAAAGCTACTCTTAGATTTTATTTTTTTCAGTCCAGAGTAGAAACTTTAGTTATATTTTTCTATACTTTTCTACAATCAACCCACAAGCTCTTAGGATCTTAATGGCTAGTATTTAATTATAAACTAGTTGTCATTCCAGTTAAAAACTTCATTGTGCTCCTTTGTGTTCAGTATGCGTGTGTGTGTGTGTGTATGTATGTATGTGGGGGGGGGCGTGCATGGGTGTATGTGTGTCTTCAGATTCATAGAAACAGGACAATGTCACTTCTGACTTAGCTTAGGTGTCCCACTGGCTCTCCTCCTTCTTTCTAGAGATCCCAAAAACGCATTAGCATTTCCAGGGTTTCACTATTATGTTCCAACTAGAGAGGGAAATACAACAGGGTCTCCTGTGATTCCCAGGGCTTTTGTCCTGCCAACAGTGCTTAACTTTAGACATAGATCAGGCAAAAGATGAGAAAAAGAAAAGGAAATTTGAAAAAGGAAAGGAAATTTGAAAAATGTTAGCTGTTTCAGTCATAGGTTTAACATCTCTGACTTAATTTGGGATATTGAGTTTATATATTAAATTTTTATGATAATTTTGTTTATTTTATACATCTTAGTAAAAATAGTTTTTTTTTTTTTTTTTTTTTTGAGACAGGGTCTCGCTCTGTGGTCCAGGCTGGTCCTGAATTCACTTCAGAGCCCAGGTTGACCTTGGACTCAAGGCAATTCTCCTGTCTCAGCCTCCCGAGTGCTGGGATTACAGGCTTGCATCACCACGCCCAGTTTATGTGGTGCTGCAGAATCGAACTCGGGTACTTAGCGCTTGGCTTAGTGCTTGCTCAAGCGCTTTAACCGCTGAGCCATTCCTCCAGCCCTAAAAGTAGGTTTTAAAGCATTTGAATGCACTGATCTTAGAAAATATGTGATATTTCATAAGATACTAATTCTGAGAGGAAAAAGTAAAATTACATTTACTGGTCAGACTGTAATTCACTAATTTATTAAATAGGAAATAGAGAGTAAACGAAGGACTATCACTACTGAAAGCGGTGATAAGGGGATGGTTTCTCCGTCACTATGTCAATTCATTCTCTCATACATCTACTTGATATATCTATTTTAATATTATCTTCAAGTTATTTTATCAAATGTGTTTTACAATCTCTTCAAGTGTTCTAGCTCTTTCTAGTTGTTTCCTAAATCCTACTTTAAAATGTGTTGGTTGAATGATTTGTTTATAACATGTTTGTGTACTTAGTATTAAATGCAACCAGGGAAGCATTCCTGGCCAACAGATATCTGTATCTCTTTATCATTATCATTCAAATGAATCTCTAGGTAATAATTTGCAACGGAATACTATATATAACTTAAATCTAATTCAACCGAGAAGCCCAGGATTGGAATTTGGAGTTGTCTCATAAGAATCATCAGTTAATACCCACGTGTAGTTTTCTTAATCTACTTTTGAGTATCTAATTAAAAAATACCAAAAGAACATTAAGAGAAAGAAGGCCATACATTTGTAGCAACGATGTTTATATAAAAAAAAAAGATGAAAGGAAGCATTTAGTTTGCTAAGAGGTAGAAATGTGCTACTCAATTGGTCTAACTCCAACATAATTAATGAGTTGTTCATTGAGAGCAACCTCTAGTGCCTGTAGCAAGCTGATCACTTTCTTTCTATTATCTCTAGCAAACATATACTAAATCTACTAAAAACTGATGTTTTGTAAACACCCTATTTTATTTCTTGTGTGATCATCAAATATTTTGGCCCTATTTTTTATTAAATACAAGATTATGGAGTCTTTTTACCCATATTTGGAAATAGAAAATGTATGGTATTGCCTGTGAAACTGAAATATCTGAAAAATTTCAGTATCCAGGATACCTTCCTTTAAGATATTTTGTTCAACTTTGTAAGCTTGGAAGAGGCACAGTCCTCATAATGGGTTAACAATGGGCTGTGTTCAATGTTGTTGTCTAGTTCTAGGACATTTTCATAGAAAAATCAGTGGATATCTATGCAGTGAATGCATTTCACAGCAAGTAAGTGCTTAAAGACATGATTTGTCATCCTGCATTCATTTTGCATAGGACTTGGATGTAAATTAAATATAACTGAAGTACATACAACATTTATTTATTTTTAATTGATTGATTGGCTAGGATGCACTATCATCAATAGCTCCAATCTAGAGTTATTAGAATTATATCGTTGGCATGGTTATTTTGGCTTTTTTGAAGCTATAATGTTACTACCGTGCTTGGCTCAGAGCAGTTGTTCAGTACAGATTTCCTGAACGTATGCACAATCTGCACAATCTCTGTAGCTTATGTGCCATGAATGGAGTCATGTATCCATTATCAAACCAGAATCTGAGGTATTTGATTGCACCAATGTTTAACATGACAATTTTCTTTACAATTCTTGTTTTCCCTTTGCTGTTAATATATAAACTTTATGCAGGTGCTATCGCTATGCCATATATTGCATAGTTTTCATATGAAGAAAGTATGCTTCTCTAAATTTTAGATACTGGAAATCTTGAGATTTGGGTACCTGCTTGATGAGGGTGAAAAGTGTCTTGTAGACTGAAGATGCTGACATTTCTGGTATCCTCACTGACAGGAAGAGCACAGGGGAACTTCTTGGACCATATTCTAAACAGACACTCATTTCACTGATGTTGGTTCCAACCCTCAGATTGTACATGCCTTGAAGTGCACTTACCTTTTAATACCGTAACACTGTAGTTAGAATATCAACATATGACATTCTGGGGAATACAAGCATTTAGTCCATTTTACATTGGATATTAAATGATAAACCACCTTTGCAATTTTTTCAGTATTTCAATAATTGAGTGTTTTGAAAGATGACAGTATTTCCATAGCCAAGTTAAAGGGAACAAAATGCCAAGGACAGAAATAAAGGTGCACTGTTAGTTATCAAAAAACCGACTGAGACTGAGTATTGACAGAATTGCTTCAGATATGAAAATAGAAAAATATAATATGTAACCTTGAAACCTCACTAAGCAGAGCAAAAGAAGTCTTTGTACACAATGAAAAAAGAATTTAAAGTTGTATTTGTAATGATTTTGATTAGCTATCCTTTCATTCTACAAATGTTAAAATATGATCTTAACTTAGCAAACCCTTTTCAAGGGATGTTTGAGGATATCTTCTAAAAGAATGAGGAAAACAAAATATGTAGGAAGATAATGTTCCCATTAGAAATCTCCTGAGAAAAGTGATGCTACTGTATGAATATTTGACCTTGAACATCTAACATTGTTTCATAAGGAAACTTGTTATTAAGGCCCAACGCTTTACTGGAAGCTTTCAAGCACAAAGCAGGAAAAGTGACAATAAGAACAAAACAGTAGTTTGAGGAAATAGTTGTGGCCATTTATTGAAAGCTACCTTATATCATTAAGGCTAAAAGTGTAGATAGAGCTGATGTAGTGGATGCAATTCTAAAAATAGAAGAGTACTAGAAACATAAGACCCTTAAATTCAACGATGATAACAGGTGCAGCTTTAATGAAATACATTAGCATGTTAAAATACACAAAACTAAACATAGTCAGATGGATAATGATCAACATCTTTATTAACTGAACTCCAAAGTGAAGACTAAAGGTGTTAGAGAAATCTACCTTTTAAATGAGCCCGGTCTCGGGACTATTTTAGCTTTACCAGACTTTGAAACACAGTTAACTCATTTTTTGTATCTACATAGGATACAAATAACTAGCACAATTATTTCAATAAATGAATGAAATATACTTAAAAAGCCAGTGAAAAATCTACATGAATCCCCACATGTGTACATACAGAAAAGCATAAAAACAGTAACACACAAATAGTCTTCTGGTGAGACTACCAAATAATTAGCTGAAATCCTCTTTCCCACTTTTCTAAATATCTTTCTGAATTTCTTATGCATACGCATTTCTTATGCGTACCACTGGAAATTTTTCTCTAGGAATAATATTTTCGGTGCTTGAAACTTGTCTGTGTTTGCAGAGCTCTGGAGGTATAGTAATTGTGTGCCTGAATTCATGGAGAGCCCTGGGTCTGTAAAAATGACATACTTGAATTCCCTATCTTTTGGAATATTTATGATGGGAATATTCTTAAAACCATGTGGAACAAAAGCCTTGGAAAATGGAGCATCTTGTTGATCTATTTTGTAATTAGGTTTTCTTCTGTAGTCCAGGGTGGCCCTGACATCTCCATGGAGTCCAGGCTGGCCTTGAACTCACAGCAACCCTCTGACTCAGCCTTTTGAACTGCAGCAGATTGTTCTGGGTATTGCCTGTGCTGGTTGTGTAGCCAGGAGACAATAAAAAAGATCTAGGAATTTTGATAGTGAAGACCCAAAAGAAATACCGGTTTCTTGGGTTTCTTGTTGAATTAGGAAGAAAAAGAATCTATTTTTTTTTTCAATGCATCGAGAAAAGAGAATACACATACCTATGCATTTTACCTACGTATTTTCAGGAAAATGATCATTATATTGTCAGTAGCTAATTGTAAACATTGGTGTGTGCTACTTCAGTCTATTTATATAGAATATTGGTGAGGCCACAGGTATTCTCATCATCATTAGACCTTTAAGTATTTTTGTGAGTAAGTGGGGATGGAGTAAGGCACCTTTGTTATCCAGCACAGGTGGCTGAAAAGTCACAATATCATTAGCAAGTGGGAGTAGCAGAACCAAATGGACAGACACAGAATAATTAACCAAATCAGCAAGGTATTTTATAATATTTTCTCTATAGATAGGCTTCAACGTTTAGAAATAATAAAAAGATGAAGAAAAAAGTAGAGAAAAGGTGTTGAAGGTCACCTTGAAGAAATAGTTAAGTCTCCTAGTTTCTTTAAAATATTTTGGATAACACAGGAAAAATTTACACCATTTCACTTGTGTTTTAAAATAATTTTGATGTAATAAAGTCTTGGTTTTTTCATGAAAAGACATTAGAATTGGGGCTGGATGAATAGCACAGCAGCTAGGACACTTGCTGAGCAAATGCAAGGCCCTGAGTTCTATTCCCAAGCAACACATAAGCTGAGAGTGGCTGTGCCTGCCTGTACTGCCAAGAATTTCAGACTGAGGCAGGATTATGGCTTTGAGTTTTAGACCAGCCTGGAATTTCAATGAGTTCAGGACCAACCTGGACTACAGAGAGAGATCCCATCTTAAATCAAGAAAACAGAACAACAACAACAAAAAATAGAATATTCATTATTAGAATAAAACCAAAGAAGACAATTATGAAACAAATTTTCATACATTTGATGGTATCATTACAAAATGTCTTAAATTATAGACTTTAGCACACTAGGAATCTATTCATTCTTTGCTAAAACAAAAACTACATTAATCAAACATGTCTTAATTGTATATTTAACATAACTTTTCTCTTCTACTTTTTACCTACTTCCCATATGTATTTATTTCAAACTATTTACATTCGGTGAAAAACTCACTTTGTGGATTTGTTAACAGGCTATTTTGGAACACTCCAGAAATTAAATGAATAAGTATACCAAAATTCAGTATCTAGTAATTTAGAATCAAAAATGTGAAGAGAGATCTGACAAAGTGGGAAATAATTGTCAGCTGCTCCTACAAGACCAGACAAATATTTAAGATATACAAAGAATTGAAAAAATTAGACTCTTAAAAGTAAAAGGCCCAGTCAAAAACATGGGCCATTGAAAAGATTTGAATCATCTCAGAACACGAAATACATGAAGATGTCCACATCCTCTAGCCATTAGAGAAATGCAAATTCAAATAGCACTGTAATTCTTACTCCAATGAGAATTGGTGTTAACAACCTCTCACGAGACCATAAATACTGTGAGGCTGTGAGGAAAAAGGAATTGTTCTACTTTGTTAGTAGGACTATAAATTGGTCCAACCAATACGGAAATCAGTGTGGAATTCCAAACACCTGGTTGAATCATTCTATTTCCACAGTCCATACTCACCTGGGAGGTAGGTTACCTGTTGGGAGAAGTAAAACAGAAAAATAGCTATGAAACCCCTACACTTCATACAGAAAAGATAACTCAAAGTACACTTCAAAGCATCTTAATTGAATGGGCAAAAGAAAACATAAAATCATTAAATAAATTGTATTTTGGTAAGTTTTCCAACACATTCATTCATTTAGTGTGCAATGTATTCAATTTTACTAGTTTTGTTTTTCCACCTGGTCTGGATTTTAGAAGGCAAATGGTTACAGAAGTTAAATGAGTACTTAGTTGGCTTAGAAGTATGTAAAAAGAGAGTGAAACCTGTTGCATAAAACCACTGAGATTTGGAGTTGCAGTTTAGGCAACTCTGCACTGCCAACTCAGCTATATATTTCTGTTACCTGCCTTCTTCTCCCCACCTCCAAATATCTGCATATCACATCTTGCGGCTATGACATTGATGATCCCAAATATCTTAACCATCCACAAACATTGTGTAACTTCTCGTTTAAATGAGGGTAATTTTTACGTTTTTTAGAATAGTAAAGCACACATAGTTTTAGGCTCATCCATGTTGTTGAGTTTATGTGATCCATATTCTAATTTTTATTTACTTATTTTTGTTGAATATTAATGTGTTTTAATTCTACCTGGATTAAGCCAGTATGAAAAGTTGGTGTGAGATTTTATTTTTCTTTTTAGGAATGATAAAAACCTCAATAATAGGAAGCCAGGTTTTAAAATATGTAACATTAATTTTTTTTGAGAATTGCCCATATTATTTATTAAAAGTACTAGTACTAAATTCTATCCTTCACTTACAAACTATACTTAGAGTTAAAGTGTACCTTTTCTTATAAAGTGCTGTAAAAGGGGTGGAGGAGTAGCTAGTAGTGAATGTGCTTGCCCTAGAACCCGGGTTCAATTCCCCAGCACCACATAAACTGGGCATGGTGGTGGGCACCTGTAATTCCAGCACTTGGGAAACTGAGACAGGAGAATTACCATGAACTTGAGGTTGGCATAGGTATCATAGTGAGCTCAGGATCGGCCTAGACTACGGGGTGAGAAACTACCTCAAAAAAAAAAAATGCAAGAAAAACTCTTAACATACAATTCTGTTAACCACCCATAATTCTTTGTACTATATATCTTTAAAACGTGGGAACATTTAACCTGGTTCTTTGTGTTATAAGAAAAGTCAAAAGATCAAAAGTGAAGTATTTCTGTTTGTAAATATTTAACATTGCTTAGCACACTTAGTATTCTGTGTTTAAATTTAATTCTGGTGTTATTTCTCTCCAACATGAAACAACATAGCCAGTACTTATGGTCATGCAGATATAATAGCAGTAAGTTCTGTCTTTTTCATAGTATAAAAGTGTGTTTTAGTTTACGTATTCAGAAGTATTTTTCACGAGTGTAGAATTTTATGTTGACATCTAGTCTTGCTTCATAAATGTAAAATTTTAATTAATTAATTTTCTTTTGGATCCATATGTCTGATAAAAACATCAAATGTAAATTAATTGCTTATTTTTAAAGTGTTATTTCTTTTCTCTTGCTGTCTTTAGGTTTGGTGTTTGAATTTTAATATTTAGTGACATGCACACATGATTTGTCTTGTAATGCTTGTCTACTTTGATGATTGTTAAGTTTCTTTAAAATACTAAATATTACTTTTCTAAAATTTTGTAATTGTTTTACATTTACTTTTCCTGTCCTATTATTAATTCACTTGTAATTCTGGATGTAGAATTAGCATAATGTGGGCTCCTTCATAACATCAAGTTCCAGTGATTTTCCTGAGTTTCTTTTTCTTGTATTTTCAGGTTGCTTAAATTGCTCATTTTTTCATGCTTATTATTTCCTCTGCCACCTTAATGCTACTATTAAATCAATACATTTTTATTTAAAACATTTTTAAATGTTCTCTCAAGTATTTTAGGTCTTTTCTATATTTTTAAAATTTCTCTGACAAGTTTTACTACTTTTGTTCTTCTTTTATTCTTTTACATTTTTGACTGTATTTGAAATCCTCTTCTCACAGGTTCAAAATCTGAGTCATGACATGAACTGCCTACAGGGCCAAACAAATGCTATAGATTTTTCTATTCATTTGTATTGCAAACCATTTGGCATGAATTCTAAGCATTGTAAATGCTAAATCTTGATGACTCGGTGTTGTTTTTATGTAATTCTAACCAACATCAGTATTTAATTTAGATTCATACTAAAATACAACCTGTGAACAACATTTTCATTCTCAGTTGAAACTCCATCTTCCTTTTTCTCACTTTCTTCTGGCTAATTCTCTTTTAGCCATGGTTACTTGCATACTGTTTTCTAGTATATTAGAGACAGATGGCAGAGTCTCAGTTGAAACTTTGGCCTTCCTGCACCACGCAACCAACAATCTTCTCTCAGTGCAAGGCCACAATAAATAAAAATTCACTTTCTCTCAGTTTTTTTCAAAGTTTCAAGCCTTTTCAATCCCTCACCTGCTTCTTTCCATCCTGTGCAACCACTGAGTAGCTGGTCTCTCATGGAATTTTCCCAGAGTTCTTATGGTAATGCCTCAGACATAGACTCTATGCATATATTTTATAACCCTAAAAGGTCAATGCATTTCATTTTTGTTACAGCCCACTCGTAAAACTCACATTGACATTAGAAGATTTAGAATACACACTAAGGCCAAAAAATCTACTCTTGTCTAATTGATAGTCATAATAATATATAGTGAAGCTCATTTCTTCTTTTATTTTTATTGAAATAGAATGAATGATTTAGTCACTCTGCAAGCCTAGAAAATTTCAGAAATAAAGGAAAAGAATAAGCTAAGCATTACTACAATGTAGTTAACCAGTTTAAAAAATCCTTGAGAAGGAATTGTCGTATTTTTGGTAAAATAATATATTCACAATACAAAACTTAACAATATGACATATAAACACTTTCTTGATCATAGTTTTTAATAGAGAGGTAAAAGGAAATGCTAGACTGTGTGAACCCAAAATGCATACAAAAATAAACACCAAAATTTACAATAAACAAAAATGTTCCTGAATTAACAGGAAATAATTACATAAAAATGAAAAAATGGAGATATCTGTGTATATGGATCAGGGAATACGTCACTTGTGTTCAAAGGCATGAGACAAAGAAAAAATATGAAATTATTCCTTTGTATTTCTTTGGCTTCACTAGTTCTCAGATGCCTGTTTTCTATTCTGTCCAACAGATATAGTTTAAAAAAAAAACCCACAATATTTACTCTGATTTCAAATTTGTGAACCTTCAAAAGATGTTTAATTTCCTTTTCTAGAATGAATGATTGTCCATGTGAAAGAATACGTGAAAATATTTTAAAGTATACATATGGAAATATTTCATTGGCTGCCTGAACATAAATGAATGAAAAATTATCAATAATTCAAGCCACTAAGAACAAACTGTGAGTGACATTCAAGACTCAGGAGTTTGTTTAGCAAATTGTACAGAAATGTAATATTTATACAGTAATTATACAATTTTGGAGGAACACAAGTTTCTATGTAGATGATTATGTGCTCTCTATAGTCCATGCCATGTTTAAAACATGGTTCTTAACAAATTAATATTGAATTTAAGTCTTCTAAACATGGGATAAGTCTATGCACTCTCAAGAGTTATAAAATGATAATGTTTAAAGAGGACTTGCATGGATTAAGAGGACAGAAAGCCAGATTTGTCTAAAAAGAATACAAGTGTAAAGCAATGTAATGCACTGTATTATATTCCAAACTCCAAATTTAGTTGGTTTATATTTTATTTTACTAACATGCAATATGGTGATATATACCACACAAAATTCTGGAATAGCTGATGCAATGTATTTTTGTTACACATTTGACAAACATAATGGGAAATGTCACTTAACATTTGTTTTTTAATTTCTTAGTAATAATTGTTATCTGAATTGATTATACATTTGCAGTCACTGCTATGTAGTTTTAGTGAACATACATCATAAATAATAAATAAATGTTACCTAGTTATTGGTTATGTGCTTGTTATTCATAAAATATCTATTGGCGTGGATATTACAGATATAATTGACTAAATTCATCATTCATAGATGAAAACAACAATCACAAGATCAAATGGTCCTTAAAATGATCTAGAGAAACACTACAAAATTCACCTAAAATTTATGCATGCAGCCAAGATTCTGTGTTCTTAGAATATATTGCTTCATTTTGTTTTAATGAGTTAATATTTTTCTATTAAAATGGTGCCATTTTAGTGGTTGATAATTATGTAAATTTGATAGAAATGCAGAAGCATTAATTTTTTCATTTAATAGTTTTGTGTTCTCCTTAAAAAAACAAACAAAAAAATAAGGTATCTCTAAAATTTAGCCCTTAATGATACCTAGTTGCTACAAAGTAGATTGGTTTTGTGGCTTATATCTAAGGTGCCTCTGAAAAGCTGATTGTGTAAAAGGCTTGTTTTTTAAGGAAGCAATGTTACAGAAAAGGGATTTTTAGGATTTCATCAGATCATAAAGATGGTGATTTTGTCAATTGATTAATCTCTTGATGAGACCATACATGTATGATTTTAGTAGAAAATGAGCCTTGTAGAAAATAATAGGTCTTGAGATAATGGTTTGCTTGTATCTTGTTTGTGGCCCCTTCTTCTCTAACTCACCTCTTCTGCTTCCTGGTTATGGAGACATGCACAGCTGCCCCTTGCCATGCCTCTACACCCCAGTATTTCTGCCACATATGTGGCGTAACGCAACAAAACAGGCAGCCCATGGACTGAATGCTCTGAAACCATGAGATACAATTATTGCTTTAGGTAATTCAGAGAATGAAAGCCAATGAACATAACTGGGTTTTCAAATTGGATGAGACAATTTATATGTGATGCAATCATTTAAATAACTCTCTTCAAGGAAAATGTATACCTACAATCATTCCTTTACATGAACTTTTGAAGTAGTTTTTACAAATTTGGGTGCTAAAGCAAACACAGAATTCTCACTGTCCTCATAGGAGGGAACCTCTCTTATCAGCAAATCTGCAATAAATACCATGTTTCTAAGGAAAAGGGAAAAAAAGAATATTACAAAACACTGGGGAAAACAGTAAAGATACTGTTCAGCATGTTTAATTTTTACCTGGAAATATGACCTTTTCTCCATACAAGCTTTTGCCAACACACCAGGATCTATGTAAGTGCCCTAGACATGTTTTTGGACTCATTCTTATGCTGTGATAATGACTATTCATAAGGAAAAAAGTGTTTTGTCCTTTAGAAATATAAAGAAATATAAAAATCCCTCATTCAACTTTTCTGATTTTACACTACGTCTTCCAAATTTCATCATTAGTAGGATTTTGAATTTTTTTTTCTAAAAACTGAGACTCTGGTAACATTATTCATGCTTGTGTTATAGAGCACCACTCCAAGGCAACGGGGCTACTAGTCGTTCATCAGTTTCTCAAAGGCAAGTTATTTCAGGTCAGGATTTCGATTAGGCATCATTCAAATTAAACATGAGTGATGTTTTTGAAACCGGGATTAGATAGTTTTGTTCGAAGTCTCCTATGTTACAAACGCCAACCATAAAGGGTTTTGAAAATGAAGAGACACTTTGCACACAATATGGCTGTAGAATATGATTGACCATATGTGCTTCGGGAAGAGCTGTATTCGGAGTCATCCTTGCAGGAGAGCTTATGCATATAAACAACAGCACAGATACCTCCCAGACAAGCTTCACAAAGGATGAATCACAAACATATATAAACAAACATGCAGTGATGATTGCCATTATTCACTAACAGAATAGTAAATTATTCATCCATACTCCAAAAGAAAATTAACAAATATACGGATTCTTAAGATGTATTTATCTTTTCATGAAACATTACTGACAAGTCAAAGCAGACACATTTTATTCCCAGCATGAAGGAGAAGCAAGGAAGATAATCACATATATAAACTGAAAATAAACTGTGAATATTAAAACATATTTTGCCCCTGTGTAGGCACACTTAGAGTGCAGATTTTCAGAAAAACAATATTAATTACTTTGTTTGATCTTTGCTTCTGAAGACTTGAACATATAAAATACCTAAAATATTATCAGAAAAAAGGTCAGAAGTTGTAGGATGCTAAACATCAACAAAAATTTATAATTTTACAAAGATAAGAGCTTAAGAGTTTTTATCTGTAGCTTCTACTTTCCATCAGACCCTTGAAATTGGATGAAAGTGGGGCTTATGAAGACAAACTACTTCTCCAGTTTTCTCTATCCCAGTTTTAAACCTATTAAAATGTTCAAGGTTTCTGCTTTTATATCTTCTTCTTCATTTATTTTAATTTGATTGTAGTACAGGTTAAGAGATAAAGGTTAACATTCATTCTGCTCATGGAAAACTGGGTTTTCCTGCACCATTTGCTATAAAGGCTGTTTTTTCTCAAGTGTTTGTTTTTAGCTCTTTTGTTAATGATCCATTAGCTGAACTGGCATGGGACTCTCTATCAGTCTACTATTACATTTGTCTACATATCAATTTGTGTACTGATGTCATACTGTTTTATTTTGTATATATATATATATATATATATATATATATATATATATATCATTTATTTATGTATTTATTGGAGGTGGACAGTCTTTCTTTGTAGCCCAGGCTGACCTCAAGCTGATTGCCATCCTCCTGCATTAGCCTCCCTGAATGCAGAGATTAGAGTGGGGCACTACTGTGCTTAGCCACTCTGTGGTGCTGAGGGATCAAACCCTGGGCCTCATGCTGCCTATATTTACAACTCCAGCACTCCCGCTATTATTATTATTATCCTGATTCTGTAGTGGAACTTGAAAACTGACATTGGTGTGTCTCCTGCTTCACTCTACTTTGCTCAGGATTGCTTTGACCACTCTCAGTCTCTAGGGTTTCCATTTGGGACATTTTTTTTCCCAATTATGTGGGCTTTTGATATAAAATACATTAAATTCTAAATCACTTTGGTATTCTGTAAAATATGTGAAAGGTTGTTTGCAACCACACCTCTGATATTAAATGAACATTTTTAACATCACACTTTATTAATCATTAATTAATGCTTCTTTACCAATGACTGGACTGTTCCTGTATTGTCATGTGAGGACAACAAGCAAGGGAAATATATTGGGCACACGTGCGCGCACACACAGACACACACACACACACACAAACACACACACACACACACACAGAGAGAAGAATGACAAGAAAATATATGATGCATCAATTGTCCAAACCTTTTGAAGAACAGAGACTTGTTTAGTTGAAGACTTCTCTCAATGACCTAAGGCGCAGTTGTCATGAAGGGAAGTAGGCTGTTGGAGACCAACTTTGAGTTAGGTTCATTACACGGATTATGCTCTTTACTTCCATTGATGCTAGATATGGAGACAATGGCACCTTAAGTATTTTTATGTCTAATATACTGCATGATCTTGTTTTGGTTGTTGACACCTTAAAAACCCTGCTTCACAAAAATTATATATCGGAAATGAAAGCTTGGTCTTTAATGCTTTTATGGCAATCTCAGGACATTCCACCCTTAAATTAATCCAGAATGCATGAAGATTCAAAATTATCTCAAACATACTTTTGATGCCTCCATCAGCTGAAATTTCAAGAGCTTGGTCCTTTTCTATCATGGATACTGTTGATTCACTGGGCTTATTAGAAAATGGGTCATGGACCATTTGCTTACAGTTCCAGTGTCTTTTGTTGTTGGGAAGTCATCTTCAGACTCTTACGAAAGCTGAGATAGATGACCATGCACCATATTGGGAGAGAGCGGGTCTGCCTGAGTCCTTTTCAACATATTTACTAATGTTTGAAACACGTCAAAAATCTCAAAGTTTACAAGAAAACACGTTTTGCAGTTCTTTCTGTGTCATTGAGAAATGCTGCCTTTGGTGATTGCTTTTCTGAAAGAAATCCTTGGAATGTCTCTCATAACCCAAAAGCTCTGGCTTTTTACAAACCCATCTCACTTCTGTGCATAAAAGGAGGTGTGTGTGCTCTGTGTCTGTCTCCATACACAGCTGTGCAAGCAGATGTGACTAAGGACAGGTAGTTTGGTGTGGTTTATAATTTTAGTCATGACCTGCAAAACATTGATAACTTCAGGTGGTATTTTTCCAGCTAGTCAGCATCTGTCCATAGATGACATAGTGTGCAGACTCAAACTCTGAAGACCCCTCTTTGACCCAGCTACTAAAACCAGCATTCCATTACATCATGGCAGCTACTGCATTCTGGAGTCTTCCCTACAGTCTTATACTGTCTTGTCATTGGGTCTTTTCCCTTTGATTTCTGGTAATGTTTCATTTTTAGTCATTTTTTCTAAAGTTACCTTGTGTACTTAACAAAACAGGTGTGCTCCAGAAGAGTAAATAAAATAAAAGATGAGCCATGCCCAATTAAAGGCAACATTTGGTTTTGAAGGCCTGCCACCAGATGCTGCTATGTGTGAGGCGCCGGATGATTCCACCACCTGAGACTCCCGAATAAAACATAGGCTAGACATTTTAGATGCAGCAGTTTGTTCTTAATGTACGTAAAATGCATTGTATAAATCATACAGGTAATATGGATTGGGAAAGTCACACTACAACTTAAGACCAGGAAAGTAAAGGTGACTGACAGGAAAGAGGTTGACGAAATATTGGTGGATGTCTTATGGCACAAAATTTAGGTGGGAACTAGTTATCTCCAGTCTGTAGGACATTCTCCTAGACCACCAATCTCAACCAGGGTTTCTCCAAACCTTGCCAGGAGTTCCTTGAATGAGGACTATTTCTGCCTATCAAGTAAATTTCCGTGCCAGGAACAAAGAAGGTGATAATGGCTGCAGGGGCGGTAGCTCTGCCACCTGTCAGATCATCGGCTTCGTTAGGGTCTGACAGGAACACGCTGACGGGGGTGGGGCTTTGCTCATAGCTCTGCCATTCTGTACTCATTTGACCCGGTAGCCCAAGGACAAGGACCCATGCTGGTCTACAAGCTGAGGGTTGGCGATCCCTGATACATGTAGCTAATAAATGTAATATATAATAAATGTAGACATACCTAGGGATTTTTTACATTTCTTTATTGATACTGTTGGGTTTTTGGCCTGGAAGATAGCCATGTATGTATCCAAATTTGTTGTGTGTGCTGTTGCATGTCATGATTTTTAAACATCTTTTCTTATTGCATTAGCTAGCTGTTTTGTGTAGTTTTGAAATTATGAAATAAACCTACATCTTAACCAATTAACTGTAATGTCAATCTCAGACATTATGGTGTTGTCCAAATGCATCTCTTTAATGTTTCTTCTTGAAGTACTCTGTGCTGACCTCCATCACTTAAGTTCTAAGGCGAATCCTCATAACATAGGGCTAATGTGTCCTCTATTTACTGGGTGGAAGGAATTTGGCAGTTTGGTGCTTCCTACTATCTAATATACCCTAGAGAAGACAAACATGTTACATAACAGTCTTTATGAATCAAGTTTGGAACTCTGAAAACTACAATGTATCTGTTCACTGAAAATATACATTAATGACTCTGTCACAAAAATCTCTAAAGAGAAGCAACCTACAGTGTGTGTGTGTGTGTGTGTGTGTGTGTGTGTGTGTGTGTGTGTGTGGCATGAGTGTGTACATTTCCACAGCAGTGACAAAGGAAATATTGAGCTACAGCAAAGGGAGAGGGAAGGGAAATTCAGCAGCATTAGACCTTAACAGGATGGCACTGAGAGAAGGCAGCACTTCGCTCTCAGCTCAGATCACGTGGCCTGGCCTTTGCAAGTACTGAACTGGGCCACAGGTGCCCGGCTGTGCATTCTTGGTCTATGTAAAAAATAAATATAATCAGTAGTAAATGTAGAAATATGTAGTTTTTCACTTTTCTTTATTCATAGAAAACACACACACAAACACACACATATGAATAATAACTGATAGTATTTATGTCAAGTATGCTTACTGTTTATACCCAAGTTTTCACATATTTTAGTAAAATCTAAGTGATGACAGCATTAATTGGCAATCTAGGGAGGTATAAAAGGTGGAGTTTTCAAATGACTGTAGAAAAACAAACTGAGATTTGCAAATTCTAAAATTCAGGTCAACAGGGCTGTCATGGATGTGTGTAATGAGATCAGACACTGAGTTTTAATCTTGTAAGATGAAGGGATGTAGATGGCGCATGCCTAATTTAGCAGAGAGTTGCCTATAGCTAGCTGAAAACCAAAAACAAAAATCAGACATTTAGAAGCAATTATGAACATCGAAATCACAACTAAAAAATAATGCGCCCTGCATATAGGAGTTTCTCATGCTAAAGTAGCAAGAAAATTGTACTTCTGTTAATATAAATTTAAAAACTTAAAGAAATAGCACAGATATAATTATTTTAATGTAATATAGTTGCCAATTATGCAGTCTGCAAAGACAATTTTTTAACCATCATAATTAACCAAATGATAAAGGACCAGCACTCAAAGACTTACTAAGTTGCTTTCAAAATTTGGATTTATTTCTTTGCTTTTCTTCTTTCTTGGTCTGGTTTTAGAGTTCACTGAAAACAAATGTTTAATACTGAATGCAATTTGTAAAAATAGTGGGAACTAGTGGGGAGGAGGGAGGGTTGGGAGAGTCAGAAAAACAGAGGGGAAGGATTTGTAATGTTGACTCGATATATATATATATATATATATATATATATATATATATATATATTCACAAAATACTCAAGTTCAATGTAAACATACACATATATATTATATATCAGGGAAAATAATGATATTTTAGGAAAATTTCACTCAGTAACTTTGAAAGGATCCCTTCTTTTTTTAAGAAAAAAGAAAAACTGAAGTTGTGTTGGTATTTTAGACCTAGTTGAAAAGATCTTTCTTTTTGTTGGGTTATATTATTTGTATACAGTTGTACTGAAAATTCATGTGCATAAAGATTATATACAACACAAACACACCACTTTTTGTTTTGGTTTTCAGCCACTCCCCTCCCAGGTCCCGGCCCCACTTCCTCAGTCTCAAGCCCCCTTTCCATATCTGAGAAATCTGCCTCCCTGTGTTCTGGAGATGACCTCTGTGTTCACTATGGACATGGACAATTGATTAAAGACAATGTGGTACATATACACAATGAAGGATTATGCTGCCACAGATGTGAATCATTTTAGGGGAAAAAAGGTACAACCACAATGTTTAGCTAAGTAAACCAGAAAAAAAAATGTACCAGATTGCAACATATGGATTCACTGGTTTCATCACAAGAGAAATACATATAAAAGATAATATTGTACCTTTACATATAAAAACACAGTAGAATTGATACCACTTTGCTCATAGAGAATCACAGCATAGTTGAAGTGGAAATTTAGAAACTCGTCTAAAACAGAAAAGATTGGCCCCAAAACAAAAGTAGTCCAACTAGAGAAGGCACTATAATTTAGAAGTGTATGCATTCTTATTATTAAGAGTTTAGCAGTTCAAAATATCTGGCTGCCTGTTGGAAGACTGTAGTCAAAAGGCAAATTTTTATTTGTATGATATAATGTGATGAGTTCACCGAATTTTCAAGTTGACTTCATTTTATGCAAGAGGTTATTTTTGAGATGTCTTACTACATAAGTACTTTTCGACCTCAACTCATTTTTAGGCCTTTTATTGAAAACGCGAGATGGAATGGAGAGCAGAATTACATAATGTGCACAGCCTACTAATTTAGAATCAGTAACTGAATGAGCACATGGACAATGGGTACCCGACTCCAGCTGGCATCTCCTCTAGGTGCTGAGGAAGAAAATTAATAGGAAGAACAATGCTTTGCAAACCACAAACAAAACCAAACCCTCTGAAATCCGAACTGTTCTTCAGGAAGTAAACTTAGAGATGTGTTTTAATAGATGAAGAGGTTTTACCTCTTTTGATGGGCTGAGAAGTTGGTAACAAAAGGAAATAGACTGGACAAAAGCACCCATGGAGAGAAAGGAACCCAGGAGGCACAATGGAGAGCTGAAGTAATTGTCCTGAGATGCTCGTGCCGCTGGTCTTCCAACAGTGTGCAGAACAGAAACTGGAAGAAGGATTTACCTTGTGGACATCATCAGCTAAGGCTAGGATATTGGCTCAAATAAATGGAGATAGCCTAGAGAAGAGAGAAGAAAACCAAAGACTTTTAAGGTGGCATCCAGAGGTCATCTATTTTGAAGGCACTCTGTTTTTTAAGTGCATTGTTCGAAAGCGGGTGGGCAGATAAAGAAACACCTAGGAATGAACTCTAGTTTTAGAGGTTGTCAGTCAACTGAATAAGAATTTACAACATTTGTAAGAAAATGTAATTCTGGAAGAAAAACTGTAATAACTGTGAGTAGTCGTGATAGCCATGTGTGCGGTTGGACCTGTAAGTCTGGACCTGGATGAACCATATGTTGACTGCGTTGTCCTTGGCATCTAGACATGGCCAGCAGTTGATTGCCAGCAGAGTGGAAAATAGAAATCTGTGAGTGAAATTTACCCAAGATATGTTCAAACTTGACACACAAAATATTTCTATCTACTTGCTGTGATCATTCTTCCTTCATGGGACAGAATAAATTTGTGGGGAGCCCTAGAAGCCTTATGTTAAATTGGAAAGCCACTGTCAAACAAGTTTCTTAAATGAATGCATGTGATAGAAATAGTGAAATTTAGGACTACTCAGGACTTTATTGTTAATCAAAGATAAATTTCAGTGGCAATAAACCAATGGTAGGTGTTTTAGTTTTTTGAAAAAAAAAATATGTAGGCTTTATTAGCTTTAAAGTGTTTATGCTGACTAATTAACTGTGCCACTATAACACAAAATAAGCCATAGAAAATACATAAACAAATGAGCATGATGGTGTCAACTAATGTTTATCTAGTAAACCAGATCCTGGAGCACAAAAATAAACAGGTTCTGCTGATGTTTAGCATTTAACTCTTAAAATAGTGCAGAATATTTGTTACTTCAAAAGAACATCCAAACCAGAATGTAGGGGCTCTGGGGCAACATAGGTACAAGGGGATTTCATACATCTCGAGGTGTACTTTTGCAATAACAGCTCATAGAAATGAATCTACAGAATTAAAGACATGAGAAAGTGGCTCAATGAAGTACTGAGTGTAAAGTATGGGGTCAAATATAGGACTAGTGGAATTCATTAGTTACTAGTGAAAGTGATTATTTAGGTAGGAGTGAATGGCAAGTTCTGGAAACAGTTATTGAAAATATAGGATAGAAAAACAAGTGTATATATGTTGTGTACCTGTATGTCAAAGATAACCATAGTGCTCCAGAACTGAGGGTGAAAGCCAAGGATAAACAAATATGCAATATTTATTTAATGACAGATGATAAATTCAATTCTGACACTGTAAAATACATCATACATACTTTATATTACATGTATATTTATTCATACATATAGAGCACATGTATTGCTTATGGATACTATGTTGACATGGAAACAAATAAACATACAGATTATATATTCACACATGTAGGTTTTATGTAAACCTATATACTTGTACACATAAATATTGGTCAACCAAGATGACAATTGGATAGATATGTAGGTAGACAGAGAAGCAAAGGTTTCAGTGCTTGGCTGTGTATTCTTGGCTACAAAGATGTCAGCCAAATCAATCTTTTCAAATTTGCATAAAGTCAACCTTCCTCAAGGGTAAAAATAATACCCTATGCACTAAGCATTACCACATTATAAAATGATGTAGAGCTTAACAATAATTAGATGGCCTCTGAATAAGGAAAGTCATTTTTTTTTTCCTTTCATTCAATAGTTGACTTTTCTGAAGTAGTCTAAAGTGCCCTAAGGAATACAGAACAGAATCTGTTTTACTATCAGGCAAAATAACTTGAAAAGCAGCCTTAAAAGAAAACATCACACAGAAAAGGCTGTGTAGAACTTTATAATCATGAAAATGTAATTTAAATGTAAAATGACTTGCTCATATTTAGGCTTTCTGATCCATGATTTGATAGATGGCAGGTTTGTTACACATCATCTCATAACAAACTTACTAAAGTTTAGCCTTATATTAGATTATCTCGTGATTATCTATGTAATTATATATATATATATATATATATATATATATATATATATATATATATATATATATATATATATATATATAGAGAGAGAGAGAGAGAGAGAGAGAGAGAGAGAGAGAGCTGGAGACTGAACTGAAGTGCTTTTGCACTGTGCCCCATAGCCAGCTTTAAAAAAAAAATTCTGGTTTTGATTTTAAGACAACTTTTTACTAAGTCACTAATTTGCATAGGCTGACTTCAAAATCAATATCTTCCTATGACTTCCATAGACTCTTAGAGCCCCAGGGTTGTAAACCCAAGCCTCTAGACTTTGGCCCATGATTAATATGTATTTCCACAAAGAAGATAAACTGTTTCTCACTTCCCCATAAAATGATTCCTCAATTAATAAGTTTTTCATTTATTATGTACGAGCTTCTTTAGCCAAGTTCATTAACTGATGTTACATCTGCTGAGGTACTTAAAATATTTTGCGCCAAAGAGTAAAATAATCACAGCATAATTTTCTTAATTACTAAGTAGCCTACTTGAGTTTGAACATTTACTAAGATTTGTGGTACAACAAAGATCTGTTTAGCCTTTAGAATTCAACGTGAATCTTTGAAAGCAACTACAAGTAAAAGTCAAGTGATGGTATTGATAGTGACGCTTCTCACAATTATACTGGTGGCTTTCAGTAAATACTGGCTGTCTTGGTGACTTATTTGTTGCAATGACAGAATACCTAACATCCACAATTCTAGAGAGAAAAGAATCATTTAGCTCACGGGTTCAGAGGTCTCATACAGTCCATTCATGAAGCAACCCACATCAGTGACAGCACGTGGCAGAGGCTGGAAAGTTGCTGATGGGCTTCCAGACAGAGCCCAAGTGAAAGCAGGAGCAAACCAATATCTGGTGACTCAGGCAAGGCTAAAGCTTTCCCAAGAAGAAGTTGCAACAATGTTTCTTCTTCCTTCCTTTTATTACTTGAAGCTGCCAGTTGTCCCTCCTCATTCTTGGGGTGAGTGTCCTTCTCTTACTTCCTGACCCACAAGTCAACACACACCAGAAAGCTGTTCCTTGGGCACCCCCCAATCATAAAAAGTTGAGTGATCTTTCCAGGTCAAACTCCAAGCAAACTTCCCCTCCAGCTAGGCCCTACCCCCTAATAACCCACAGATTTAAATAGATGAGGCTTTGGGGGTGCATTCAAGATCCAAACCATAGCACTGGCTAAGGACAATATGTGAGGTACACATTTGGATTTTATCTCTGTACTATTATTTTAATTTCAAAATAATTAAGACTTCAATTAAGATTGTTTTTCTTGAAAATTCATGTGATTGCCACCTAGTGCATCCTTATTAAAGAAGAAAGAACCTAATGTTATCCTTTCTTACATTATAAATATGTTCTAATATCATTTACATGACTAGGGCCGTAGAACAATAACTGGAGTTTGTTGTGGTTTGGATCTGGTATGTCCACCAAAAGCCTCATGTATTTTGGTCTAGTGGGATAACCGTGGAATTGTGTGCTGTAGGGACATGGGACCTTGATGGAAGGGGCAGATACTCAGACTTGACCTAGAGAAATCATTTATAGAGATTCAGGGAGTGCTCAGGGTTGAGCTTTCAAATGTGAGTGATTGCCTTCTAAGCCAAGAAATTAGAGAAGAGCTCCCACCATGGGTGTGGGATGCCCCATTGCCAGATTCAGCTAAATATAGGAGAAACATTATTACAGCTTATTCCTTGGAAGGCTCTGGGCTTAGCCTTAGTCTCCAGACGTCCACTCCTTCGTGCTTTACTTGGCTTTTCTCCAACTAGCCCTCTAGCATGTGCCTCTACCATTGCCAGGAACTCAAGAATAGACTATATGTGACCCCTGAAATTGTGAGCTAAAATAATTCTTTCCTCCCTGAAACTATAAATGTCAAGTATCCTATTCCAGCAACAGATAACTAACTATGACAGAGTTTTTGCTTTGGAAGTAGGAGGCCCTGATTTGATCCATCAGCATCACTTATTAGCTGAGTATGATGGCACACACTGATAATCCCAGCAGTTAGGAAGCTGAGGCAAGAAAGTTGCCTTGAGTGGTAGGCTAGCCTGGAACTGCAACGTGAATTCATTACCAACTTGGACCAAGGAGACAGATCTTGTTTCAAAAAAAAAAAAAATGTAAGCAAAACTACTGTATATTCAGTAACCTTTAAATGTTTTCAGTTAGAATGAAAATACAATTGGCCATAGAAACTGATAATACCAATTCTATGATGTCACACGTGTCCATACCCCTGGCCTTAGTCCCAACTTGTGGCCTTGGAAGGACTGAGCCACCAGTAGGTGACCAGAGACGGAAGTGCTGCCGCTGTCTGCATGGTGCTATTAGCTTCTAAAACTGCTGACGATCTGACAGGAGGTGCAGTGGGGCTCCCTGCTCCCCTCTGGCTGCTGCTGTGCTTTTCAGAGCTGATCACTACCAACCTGCTGCCTAGCAAATCCTATCCGCCCAACTTGGGACAATGACCATCAACTAAACCAGCCCCTGGTATCAAAATGTTTTGAAACAACTGACCATTAAGGAAAAAAAAAAATCTTCATTTTGATTGGTAAATTACTTTGGTTCTCTTCAATCATGACTGGGTAGTCCAAAAAAAAAAATCTTTTTTTTTTGTTTGTTTGTTTGTTTTTTTGAGAAGCAGAGTTAATAATTATTTGCAGGACATCTTAGACTTCCTCTGATTTAGTCTGACAAGGTTTGATTTAGTATTTAGTACATCTCAAGAGTTTCTCCTGTATATATTGAATTCTCACCTTTTAAAAATTTTCTTTCCATTTTATTAATTATTCAAAATGAAAGAGGGTAAGTTTAGGTTTTACCTTATCTATTGCAACTATACATACCAATAAAATTGGAAAATAAAATAAAAATCAAGACAGGTATTGAATGAATATCAATTGTTTAATTTAATTTGATGACTATACAATCTTACTAGAGAAATGTTTGAACCAAAATCAGTTTCTTATTTATTCACTTGTCATAACTGAATAAAAAAGTTAGGGTTTCTGTAATCTACTGTTGCCTTATGTGATCTTGTACTATAAGAAAATGGCCCCAAGATACCACCATTGGTGGGAAACAGCAGCCTAATCTTTGATTTCTGCACAAACCAAACAACAGATAATCTGTCTCAGAAGTGGAGAGGTTCTTGAAGATGTCTCGTGATCTTATTTCTACCTAAAACAATTTGTGTAACTTGTTACAAACACAGAATCTTAGTTGAGAAGATTTTTATTCTGTAATACCTGTACACACATACACACACACACACACACACACACACACGCACACACACACACGCACACACACAAGCACACACAAGCACACACGCACACACAAGCATTTATCTACACTTAGTCAGTGTTTTAATTCTTAAAGAAATCTCAGCTTACTAGTAGGAGCCAATTGTCAAATTTACAAAGAGCTAAAAAAATTCTAACAATAACAAGATTAGTTACAAATATGAAAGAAGGAAAAAGAGCAATTTCTGTGCCTACAGTCTTTATTTAAAAATAATATTTGATAAACTGAATTTTATGTCTAGCAAAAAGACGCCTTACCTAAAAATACACTTCATACTGCTCAAATGTTAGAAGACATTAATATTTGATTAAAGAGAAAATGAAATAACACATGAGAGTATAGGCAGCCTTAGGCTGTCATTACTACTCACCAAATGGATTGGTAAATGCAGAGTTTTGAACTTGTGTAATTTATTAAGCAGCTTTAACATAGAAAACATCCCCCTGGTTTGAACAAATTCCATTGGCTTTCAAAAGTACCTATTCATCATTAAACAGTGTATGCACTAGGTGTGCATGGTTTAATATGTACATTAACATGGATACTTAGAATGCAATAACAGATTACACCAACAGAGTGCCTATATTGACAGATGTACTTGGTATACTTGAACCCATCTGTTTACATGGAATGATGCCCACTCATGAATTGTCAAATCTTTCCTGAGATGGTCTGCCAAAAGACATAGCTTTGGAAGGGCAACTGACACATTTTGGAAAGGCAAAGGCAATTAATATTTTGAATAATAACAAAATGCACAAATAATGGAAGGAAATTTCTAAAGAAATGAGATTTTTGACAGAAAAGACTTGTTTAGATTATTTAAAAACAGTTACTTAAAAATGATAGAAAAATATTACAAGAAAATATCAAGTAGAATATTCTAGAAAAGAATAAATGATTGCAGTGATACATTTAATACTTTTAGTTGATATTTTTCTCCGTGTAAAAAATAAAGAAGGCTGGGAATAAAAATGTTAAATTTTTTTTTTCTCTTTTTCACGTTGGCAGGGAAATCGCTCCTTAAATGTAGCATAATTTTTATCTTCCCATACCAACACATATGATTCGGTGCTGATTTGCTACAGGTTATATTCTAAAGTTTTACATTTTTAAAGATAGCTTTGATTTTTATGTTTACTATTATTTGCATTGTTATAGTTTAAATCATAGCTGTCTAAATATTCCTTTAAACAGCCAATAATTATTTCTGATATTGTTATTTAGTTCTCATATTTTTGTTCTTTCTAGAAAGAGATGATTGTTTGAACTCAAGGATATCTAAAACCTGCTACTGCTGAAGGCTCCTTTTTCTTTTTTTTTTTTATTTTTTATACAATTTTTTCATTTCTCTATAATCATCTTTCAAATCATACAAACACATTAGCAAAATGTTTTATATGATAATATGTGTACTATACACAGAGAAATTCTGCCATATAATTCTCTAGCTTCTGCAATAAATTTATAATACTTTATTTTATATTGATTCAAAGTTGTGAATATCATATCATACATTTAGTATCACAAGCTTTTCTAAAAGCAAATTTTTTTCTGGTAATGGTGGTTTTGGAAAAGCTTCAGGAAGGCAATAACATTTGCACTAGACCTTGAAAAATGAGTAGGCATTAAGCTGCTTCTTGTCGTATAACATTGGTGTGCTAAATACATATCACTTGACACTTTCCATTACCAGTGGAAGAAATGATTTATGGGGTAGAGGTCAGAAATTCAGAAAAAGAAAGATGTACTATGCTATGGCATTTATTAAAGGAAAATTATCTGAAGCCTAAATAGTTCATGCTACAATTTCAAACATTTTTTGAAAACAATTATTCACAATATAACATGCAATTATAATGTTAAATGTTATACGTGTCTTTCTCTATTTGACTAGGGTGCATAGTTCATGTACATGGTCATAATTGTCCCTAATCTTGATATTCTTATATTGGTGCTAAAAGAAAAACAGTAACATTTTTTTCAATGATTCCATAACCCATATAGCTCTACCTATGTCACTGTCTAGTTAAATACTAACATGGAACACAGTGACATATCATTTAATGATGATACCTGCTGAGAAGTGCATTGCTAGCCGATTTAGTTACAGTTCAAATACCTTAAATAAATGTATAATAACTATCAATATTATGACTTTGACATCTCTGTGCATTATATGATTAGGGGAGGAACCACCACTGAACATGCAGTCTCCCTTTATCAGAACATTATGACATATGATAATATGTCAATGCTAATATAAGAAACCTTTTTTACACGTAAACAGAAAGTAGAAAAGACATAATAGTTATATCTGTGTGTTGTAAATTAAGAAAAACACCATAATAACGTCTGCCATTACGTCAAAATTATATCTATTAGAAGTGTGTCCTTGTTAACAGCTTCACCCTTCTATTTACAATATTTCATTAGGACAAAAAAAGATCCCGTCCTTGTTGGGAAAGTTTGCTGGAAGTGAATGACTATTAGATATAAAGAATAAAGTGTATCCAGTAATCGCGCCACACACCTGTAATTTCAAACCTTGTGGGCGTGAGTGGGAGAATCAGTAATTCAAGGTGTGCATGGGCCACAAAATGAGCTCAAGCTTTGGATTACTTAGTCAAACCCTCTCTCAATTAACCAAAGAAACAAGAACAACAACAGTTATAATATTAATGATATTAATAAAATGGAGGTACATATTTAGGTAAAATGTATGGAACAATAGCAAAAAAATCCTCTTACATGTTATTTTGAATTACAATGCCAAACCTAGCTGGACGTGCTCCATATAACAAAGCTAAATTCAAGTATTCAAAGATCAAGAATATTTATTATGCTTCTAATTCTTCTTTAAATTTATTTTTAAAAGAATACTGATATTTGAATAAAATTTAAAATTTGAATTAACATCTTTTTAATGGTAGTTAAATTATGATGAAGCATGTAACTTTTTTAAAAAGTTCAAATTGTATAGAAATATAAAAGAATAAAAAGCTGTACTCAATTTATGAATAAAATTAAGAAAAAATAAACTGATTTTCTTACTATATGATATGTGTAGTAATTTGAATAACTCACAATGAGCTATTATTTTAAGGGCTTAATAAATTGTCACAGGTGCCTACAGTGCTTTCTGAATAGGACCCCAATAGTTGGGAACATAATGGCAAGCACGGAGAAATTGAATTGGATCACATTACAAAGCATGTGCACAGCAAAGGAAATAATAAAGTGAAGAGTGGTGGAAAATCTTTGCCAGCTCTTCTTCTGTTAGAAGATTAATATCGAATATATAAAGAGTTCAAGAAATTTACAGCCAAAACAGTAAGTAATTCACTCAATAATTGCACAAATGATTGGAGCAGGCATTTTTTAATAAGTATAGCTTACCAGTAATTGTGTACATTTCATTTCCACATCTTGAAAGACAAGTTATCTTTTCTCTCACATGTAGACTAAAAGAAAACTGAAACAAAATGGCATAATAGTAGAAGATATAATCCTAAATGGAGAGAGAGAGTAAAAGCAAAGCATTCGCCCTAAATTTGGAAGCAAGACATGGATGCCAACTGTCACCCTTACTATTCAACATAGCACTGGAAAATTTAATAAGAGCCATCAGGGAAGAGCAAAGAATAAAAGAAATACAAATTGGAAGGAAAGAAGTAAACCTATCCCTACTTGCAGATAACATGATACTCTACATAGAGGACCTGAAAAATTCAACCCAAAGGCTACTTAAGCAAAGTAACAGGTTACAAAAACAGTACTCACAGATGAATAGCACTCCTGTACACCATCAATGAATTGAAAGAAGGAGAAGTCCAGAAAACAACCCCATTTGCAACAGCAACAGCAACAACTACAAGAAAAAAAAAAAATAAGATACTTAGAAATAAACCTCACCAAGGAGGTGAAAGAGCTATACAAAGAAACTACAAAGCCCTTATGAGAGAGATTGAGGACTTTAGAAAATGGAAAGACATGTCATGTTCCTGGATAGGAAGAACTGAATTGTCATAATGGCCATAGTTCCAAAGCTATTATGCAGATTCAATGCAATGCCTACCAAAATATCAAATAAATTATTCACAGATTTAGAAAAAAACAACTTTAAAATTCATATGAAACCAGAAAAGACCCAGAATCTCTAAAGCAACTCTAAGTAACAAGGGCAAAGGTGGAAGAATCACAATCTCCGACTTCAAACAACACCATGTAGAAACAGTGATCGAATCTATATGGCACTGGAGCAAGAACACACTGGAGGACCAGTGGAACACAATTGAGGATACAGAAGTAAACTCAAACACACTTAGTCATCTGATCTTTGACCCAAAGTCCAAAACAATCCACTGGAAAAAAACACAGTATCTTCAACAAACTGTGCTAGAAAAACTGGCTGTCCACATGTAGGAGAATGAAATTAGACTCATATTTATCACGACACACTAAATTCAGATCAAAATTTATCAAAAAATTGGACATCAAAACAGAAACACTGAATCTATTGGAAAACCCAATAGGTAAGACCATAGAAGACATAGGGACAAGAAATGATTTTCTGAAAAGAACACTAAATGCTTGAGAAAATTTACCAAGAATCAACAAATAAGATTACATTAAACTAAAAAAAAAAAAAAAAAAAAAAAAAAAAAAAAAAAAAAAAAAAAAAAAAAAAAAAAAAAAAAAAAAAAAAAAAAAAAAAAAAAAAAAAAAAAAAAAAAAAAAAAAAAAAAAAAAAAAAAAAAAAAAAAAAAAAAAAAAAAAAAAAAAAAAAAAAAAAAAAAAAAAAAAAAAAAAACCTTACACCAAAAGTAACAATTAACAATGTGAAGAGACAACCTACAGAGTGGGAAAAGACGTTGACCAGTAAAACTTCAGACAAAAGATCAATATACAGAATATACAAAGAACTCAAAAATACAAAGCCCGCTAAAATAAATGAGCCCATCAGGAAGTGTGCAGCTGAATTGAAAAGGAGCTTCTCAGAAGAAAAATTACAAATGGGCAACAAGCACACGTACAAGTGTTCCTCATCACTGGCCATTAGTGAAATGCAAATAAAAACAATGTTGAGGTTTCACATCGCTCCAGTAAGAATGGCCTACATCAAGAACTCAAAAAGTAATTGTTGATGAGAGTGCAGAAACTCTACTCCACTGCTGGTGAGAATGAAATCTGCTACAATCATTCTGGAAAGCAATCAGGAGATTCAAGAGAAAGCTGAAAATAGAAGTTCCAAATGATCCAGCTACAGCTCTATAATGCATGGTCCCAAAAGAAATGGTCAACATACCAAAAAGACATATGCATATCCACGTTTATAGCAGCACAACTCATGGAAATACCACCTGCTCCTCAATAAAGGGGTGGTTAAAGAAGATATGGTACTTATACACAATGGAATACTCTGCAGCCATATGCTAAGACAGTTTAGAAGTTTTGAAAAACATGGGACCAGCTTGAATCAATAACGCTTAGTGAAATGGATCAAACATAAAAGACTGAGTATAGATGAGCGTCCTTCTTGTGAGATCCACACAATTGTGTCATAAAAAGGCCCCACCGTGAGTAACAAGGTAGGAAGTGAGGCAATGGCCATGTAGGAAAGGGCTGAATCCCTGAAAAAGAGGAGGGCGGAGATGTTCATTGATTCCCCAAATTCTATGTCTCGAAGTAAGGTGTTACAAAATATAGAATTCATGCACGAACAAAAACAACAAAAATCACAAATTGATATCAATCTATATATCTATCTAAATATCTATCGCTATGCAAGAAGGGTAAAATTGCATAAATAACACAATTTTAAATTCTTGAATCATGTACCCCTCAATGTCTTGCAGTCTGAGATTCATTTAAATTTTCAACTATTGTATACATTTTATTTGTGTGCATTTAATTCATAACTGACTTCTCCATGCTCAGTATTGTTCAAATTATGATTTTCAAATAGTAAAGTGGAATTTCAATGGAAAAAAAGAAAGCAGAAGACAGATATTAGAGAAAATGATCGGGACTGGGAGAATAGGAATTAAGAGAGAGAAACAGGCAAAGGATACAATCAAAGATTGTAATATGGCAGTAGGAGAGTGTCATAATTTTACCCATTACTCTGTATGAATATGTATTAAGAAACAGTAAAAGAAGAAATTAGTCCGTGATAATTTTTATTTAAAAATAAATATGGATAGTCATTAAGCAACAATACTCATTAATATCTATCAAGATTAAAAATACACATGCAAGTATCTTGTTATCACCTGCTACAATAAAGTAAATACACAGAGATAGAACACATGTTTGTAATGACTTCTGAAATAAAAGCACATAAATGTCTTGAAGAAATGTTATATTTAAATCAATTATTTTTGAAATCTTCATTCTATGTTTAAGTATATTTAAAAAGCAAATAATAAGAGTCTTATAGCTTAATATTCTTCCTAAATACCGTAGTAAAAATTAAAATATGCATCCAATAGCATATACAAATAAAAGAGCTTTGAGTAACTCGTGTTTCTTGCTGTTATCTCTTAATTTAGCATTAACTACTTAAGCAGCAATTGTATCTGATCTTAATTAGTTGGATGCTATGAAGCATTCATTGTCTGCTCAACTTGGCTGCTTTTGTTAGACTGGATGAAATTCTGTACATTCCAGGTTATGTTATTTAAGTCCTTCACATGGATGTGCATGTGTACACACCCACTCTCTCAACCTCACGTCAGGATTTGTTTGTCCCTGGGTTTCACTTGGAAAAGAATTGGCATGGCTATAGTGACAACTTTTCTCTAACCTATAAATAGAGCTTATTTCCATTTGTTTGCATTGTTTTATTGCCTTTTAGTGAAATATTGAAGCTGAGAGATGCAATGTTGTGGTTCAAAAAATATAATTTCAGCTGAAATAAAAAGTGAATTTATTTTATGTGTTTATCAGAGAAATCATTCACAGAGAAGTTAATATAAAAATAAATGTCAATAGGAAAATCAGAAGAATATAGGTGAAAAGACAGTGAATTTCCTGTACATATATTCTGATGAAATCAATCATCATAGAAGACTACATTTTTCTATTTTAGCTTTTGTCTCTTTCTTTTAGCTTCTACTTGTGATGGAAAAATAAAGCCTGTTATCAGAAAGTTGAAACTGTTTAGAAGAACTTACATTATTTTCAAAAAGATGTAATCAAAATCTCAATAGAGACCTTCAGAACCTTGACAACCTCACACTATTACAGTATTGAAAAGCAAAGGGGGAAAGATAGAGACAAGAATAAAAATAAAAAGTAAAAAGTGTGAGATACTTATTTAAAATATATCAAGACATATAAAAAATTAATTTTGTGTTCCCTTGGTATAGCTACATAAAAAGCAGAAAAAAGAGAAAAACAGAAAAAAAACATAAAAGTAAAAAGATCTAAAACATTGTAAACATATAAATTTAACTTACTGACGATTTATGAGTATATAAAATGAGAAAAATCATGACCTGTTAATTAAATATTGTAAGTCCAATAGGCTGCTTACAATTGGGGAAAATTGAATTGGATATTTACAGCATTAATAAAAAAAACTTTATGCAGATTAAGATTATGAAAGTAAAATTATATAGTATAAAATACCATCCTGAAAATTATTGTAATTTTAATGACATGTTACATTTGGCACAGAATTTTCCAATAGTACAATTATACAAGTATATGAGCCAAGGCATTTGTACATCAAAATAAATAAAAAGAAAATACAAGCTAAATGATGTGAAAATGTTATACAGAATGTATGAAATTTATTTGAGTGAAAGAATATATTAGCGACAGTAATTGGAAAAGCTCAAAAAGTAACATTGCATTGAAATTAAACAATTGGCCAGCAAACATGAAAAAAAAATCAGAGGCTATGATAAAGTCCAACATGAATTTTTTATGCTGCTTTTGACACCTGAGAAACTGAGGGGTCATGAATAAAGCACAATTTCCCCTCCTCACGCTGATTTTGGATAGCGCAGCAATCCTCATAATAAAACTCCAATGAAAATTTTGCCTCTCCCAAAGGAGCAGAGTTTCAGTTCCTCACAGACTCTTGAAAAAAGCCAGTCACATCCACCCCTAAAGGGATCCACGGGGCACTTCCTCCTCTTGATACGACAGATCCTGTCTCCCACGGCCTTGAGGTGTTTCCTCATAAAACCCCGAGTAGCACAAAATGTTCCCTTCCCACGTCTGTGGGTATATATGAACAACAAGCCAGTCTTGGCCTCATTGAAACAATGTCTGAGCATGCCTATAGCCCTGTGTGCTATTTCTCATTGTCCTTAAGGTAAGGGCATGTCTCCTAAGGATAGGAAGATAAGATATGATTAGTAAAATAACATGCAGTGCCACAGTAAGTGGCAAAGAAACCAAACATTTTCATAAAGTTTGGGAGGGTTAAATGATACAAATGCAAGTGAAATTGCTGAGCCATGGGATTTCTTCATTGCAGAAAGGTTCCAAAAGGGTTGGAAGGAGGAGTCGGCCACAAGTTGGGTGGAGTTTTGGCAAAGACTCCTAATATTTACAGTAGGCAACGATGAGAGGTGGCTTGTAGGTATTCAACAGAAGGTACTTCAAAATTAATCTGCTTTCTAACAAAGTGACATTTTCCATTTTATTGTATTTATTCTACCCAGTTGTATGCTTTTTAGTGTCTTATACAATAAATGATTTAAGAAGTAGTACCATACAGGAAATTAGAGAAAAATTGATTTGTGAAGGTATGTTATAAGCATATGGATACATTTTATTTGCAATTGTAGCTGCATTTTAGAAAAACAACTGAGAAAATATACTTCAAAAGTAGATGTGAGACTTTTCTCTCTTGAACCTACTTTACTTATAATTATGTGATCCCTGTGGAAAACCTGGAGGATGATCTTGTATCTCTAAAGTTCAAAATCAAAAAACTATCTGAAATATTTGTGAAAATTTGAACTTCAAAATGTAACTAAAAAACAATATGTGGATCTTCAGACTATGGTATGAGGTTTGTGTTCAGGTTAATGACTGCCCTGTAATAAAACATGCACTCTCTGGAAGCTACACACGTTCTCAGGGATGAGCACATGAAAGATTTTCAAAGTATTTCAGCCTCTACTACAAGAAAACACTGGCTGCCACTCACATGTATATGCATGTATAATGTCACTGTGTTAAACATCAAATCTACCACTTTGATCTTTTCATGCAAACTTACAAGCACGTGGTAAACTTATTGTCTCCCAAATATATTAAGAGTGTTTTTCAGAGAATTGACATTGAGATCTTAATATCATTTCTTTTCAGCAAATATCTCATTCAAGTCCATTCCTGGAGATACTGCAGAAGATGAAGTTCCGAACCAAGTTTTTGACACTGATAAAACCAAAGAATCAGCCAGATTAGTCAGTAAAGATTTAACCAATCTGATGCTATATTCATTCATGCATGTCCAGGGGAACCCGGGACATGGCAGAAACTGGTACAGTGAGGTTTTGAGAATCATGCCCCTTTTGTTGGGAATAGACTGGAGACACCTTGGTGCTTCTCTACCTCCAGCTGATGTATGTACAAAAACGTGGCTTAAAGGGGGTAAAGAAACTTAAATTGTTTTATGATCAATAGATTGGATTTTAATGGCATCATTAGGTCATGGTGCGTGACTGATTGTCATTCTCAAATGTGCATTATAAAAAATCAAAAGGTAATAAAAGGGTCAGTTTGGTTATAATTTCATTCATCGAAGGTCAGGTGTAAGAGTATAGCAAATTAACTGTATAATTGTTTTCATTAACCACACAGGTTATCTTAAATTTGTATTATGAACATGACCTTGAAAGGAAAAAAAATGTCTTGACCATCTGAGCAACTACTCATGCTTTTATTTTTGACTGTTGTTTTAGTCCAGCATACTAAAGAATAAAACAAATCAAAGTATTCCATTTAAAGAACATAAAAGTATTGCATAACTAAGGATGTACAAACACAAATAACTTTTACCAAATATAGGATGATGTCAAAATTGAGCAAGAAATTCACAAATACAGTGTATATCGATGAAAATTAATATCAAATCTATATTTTTCTTTATTGTAAGGAAAGAATCCTAAGAACGTAGGTGATAAATTTTCTGCATATATTTAATAGAGTCAGGACACTAAGCTTTGATGTACGAGGGTAATAAGATTATTTTTTTAAGTGGAGGAGCAAGAGAGAAATATGTTTGAAATACCTGTGTGAATGACGGGCTGTACTACACTACTTCCAGATCAAATCCCTTTTTTTTTTTTTTTTTTTTTTTTTTTTTTTTTTTTTTGTGCATAAGGAAGTGCTGTCTGTTCTACGTTGATGCTGAGACGACAGGGCTCAGTGCTGGCTCGTGGCATATTCTTGTGAAATCCTTTTGTAATTCATAGCTCAGGTGAGCTGTCAGTTATTCTGTTGACAATGTCTGTTATACATTTATTAAGAAAATGCCTCCAGTAAAGATCTTGTATTTTTAAGTTCCAGGACTTTTCCTAAAAATTGTGATAAGTTAGATGCAGTAAATTTGAGTCTGGTTCTGTTCTACAGCTGCAAATAAAGAACTATTCACTATGTATAATACCCAAGAATGTTTCATTTCATTCTATTATTTAATACCATTTTATGTCACCATTAGGAAGTAAATGATGTTAGCTTTATTTCACTTGAAAAAATACAAAAGAAAAAATCATTTGGTTCAAAAAGTTAAATAATCTATTACTTCAAACCTAATTTCAGTCTAATTCCAAAGTTGTATGTCTTTATAATAAGTAGGCTAGATGAATTATAGGATGATTTATTTTTTAAAAAATATCCAAATACTGGTCTTCCTTCCAATTGTTAATGATAACCAAATAGAACTTAAATTAAATAGTAGGTCTGGGAGTCTTTCAACTTTCCTGATGTGGTATATGGTATACTAGGAAGCTACTTTCTCTTAGCAGAGAGAATATCTAAGGTGGAGCACGTTCCGAATAGACATAACTAAAAAAGGAGAAAAATATATTTTAACATTTCCTGAAGTTATTGAAGCACATAACACACGTGAATTACAGAGTTGAGTCTGCCATAGCAATATGTGATTCAAAGGAAAACCCATTATTGCAGGCAATTTTCTCCTGGGAATATCTCACAATTCAAGGAAAGACTGCCCAGAAGTAAAAAAAAAAAAAAAAAAAAAAAAAAAAAAAAAAAAAAAAAAAAAAAAAAAAAAA